>JBBBVU010000007.1:8919968-8944104 GCA_037177055.1 Atherinosoma microstoma | reverse complement strand
TCTACTGGGAGTTTGTTCCACTTGTTTGCAGCATAACAGCTAAAAGCTGCTTCTCCATGTTTAGTCTGGACTCTGGTTTGGACTAGCTGACTTGAGTCTTTGGCAGCTTCATTTCTGTCAGTCTGCCCCAGGGCAGTTGTGGCTACGCACGAAGCTTACCATCATCAAGTGTGAATGAATAATTGGATTCACCGTAAAGCGTATTTGGGTGTCCTGAAAAGTGCTATATAAATCTAATCCATTATTATCATCATTAAAGCATTAGCAAATGTGTAGAGAAAAAAAATACTTTAAGACTTCGGCAACACTAGAATAATGAAATGAAAAATATATATAATTACATTGCTAATGTACATGCAATGTTTATCATTATAATTTAAGTATCAAAGAACTACTAGCTTGTGAAAAAAAATGACATGATTATGTTCTTACATCTGTGATTGTCACAAATCAAACTCCTGTTGCAGCACATGTTTTGGCAGCCCGTCCAACTACCAGTGCATGTTGGTGCAAAGGAGTCGCTACAGCCCCGTTCCTTGGGTGAGCAAAGAGAATAAAACCAGATACCATATTATTTTGGATTTCCCCAAATATAGAAATCTCTGATTGAAGGGCTCCAAGTGAGGATTCATTTTCAGTTTTGGCTCTGTTTGTTTTGGTCTGAGATTCTGCTTCTCTGGGGTGGAACCTGATGCCTCAGAAAAATTCAAAATAAGCATCACTTTTTTCTTTTTTCTTAACCTGGAAACAGTATCAATATTAGGTTAGTTAGCAATTTAGTCTTGGCTGATACATACATTCACTTGCTTGGTGCAGAAAGTATAAAGACTCAATAACGACAGGTTTCTGGTAGCAAAGGAAAGGAGGAGGGCAAGCAATGCAAGACTTCAAAGTAGGAGATTCAACCTTAATTCATTATTCGCAATGTTTTATTTTCCCTTTCTTTCCATTTTTTGGATTGGATTTTTTTGCTGAACTTGCTGAGTATAGGAATTTGTTTTTTTGGTCTCTATGTACTTTTAATGCTAAGCAACCTCAAGAGAATCCATGCTACATTCTCTCGTTCACCTGTCAAAAACCAGCTGATCTGAACTAGTAACACGTTGCTACGCTACTCCTTAATGGAGTGTGAACTTGCCGAACTATGTGCATATACGAAAATAATACATGCCAGTTGGCATGAGAATTCTCACTGACTGTGGTATAATGTGTATTATTCAATTGCTGTTATCGCTAATCCTTTTTTTAGTAACCTATCTGTCAGCTGTGACGTGTTTATCAGCTGTTATTCATGGAAGATCCTCTAGGTCAGGCAAACTTGATATTTTTGTAGTTGAGTGGTAGATTTTGTAGTTGTGCTTTTGAATTTGTAGTTGTTTTTGAATTTGTTGTAGTATTTTTGATTTTGTTGTAATGTTTTTGATTTTGTAGTTGTGTTTTTGAATTTGTAGTTATGTTTTTTTAATTTGCAGTTTTTGTATTTGTAGTTGTGTTTTTTAATTTGTCGTAGTATTTTTAAATTTGTAGTTGTGTTTTTGAATTTGTTGTAGTGTTTTTGAATTTGTAGTTGTGTTTTTGAATTTGTAGTTGTGTTTTTGAATTTGTTGTAGTGATTAGTAATTTGTTGATGTGGTTTGCACTTCAGGGCCACTGTAAATAGACATGAATTGCAGCAATAGATTTAGGCAATAGAAATATATTCAGATATCTAATAGTGAGAACTCAACTGCAAATTCTGTTGTTGCCCTTAAAGTGAAGAAAGGGCTCCAGCAAACTGTCTCACTTACGGCAAAATTTTCATCAGTACATTTTGGTCTTCCTGACCTTCATCTGATATATGGGTTTAGGACATCTTTAGGACTATGCACACATGTTTGGAATCAATTATCCAATCAGATGAGAAGATTTCAGATCCAAACTAAGACATATATAAGAAAATAAATGATATATCCTTACTTTTATAAGTTTATATAATGCAGCACAACTGTTGCTTTTTTTCAAAAGAAATACAACCTTAAGTTTCCTAGATGACATTCAAAACTGAAATGAGCAAGATTAATAATTTATATATGAAAAATCCATGTAGATTCCCAGACTAAAAACAGTTAAATTTCCAAAACGAGAGACAGATGTGTAATGTATCCAGCATATCAAATCACATTAGAAACAAAATTATGACAAAAAACAATGTGATGTAAATAAGGAAAGTAATTATAATTTTATACCAAAAGTAAAATTTGGTGGTCTGTCAATAATGGGTTCTGATCTTTGGAAATTGTTCTCAAGCACCTGCAATGTTGGCACATGTCTTCTCTCTTTAAATGTCTTTTCTCTAAATGCTCATAACAGCTAAATATTTATAGAAAGTCACTGTGCCAAAGAAACCGACCACATTTTCTAAATAAACCTTATTCGAAAATAAAGTCCAGATGTTTTACGTTTTTGGTGCACGATGGAGACGGCTGTGAGGAGTCAGCAAGTGTTTTCAATGTTTCCATGACTGAGTATAATGATGATGTGTCTTAGTAATTTCAAGGCAACCCCAGTTACTCCACTTCCAGGAAGTAAAGCAGAACTATGCCAGAGCCTGCGTCATCCGTGAGTCAACTAAACAGTCTGAAGGGATATCTGTGAAAGAGTCCAGACAGTCATTCCTCCTTCCTCTTTCTTCCATGACTGTTCAAATTTCCTCACTGGCAGCACACAGGGTCCAAACGCTACACAATGAATTAAATGAATTAAAGTTATGCTCCACAGAACATCCTTTCAGCTCTGTTCCAGCACATTAATTATTGTAAGATGCATTCCCTCATTTAGGATTTAGACTAACGGGAATTGATTAATTAACACTTATTTCCGTTTTAGAAGAAAAACCACTTTGACCAACAAAGTCTATTAAAAAAAGCCTAATTTATTCAAAGTAATATGACTTCTTTTATTTATTTTTTATCCATGCTAGGCGGTGTGGGTTTTGATTAAACTCAGGCTTCTGTGCCAGTAATTCAGCTACTTTAGTCTACAGGTAAATTTAGCAACTATTTGTTTGACTGCAATAAAATTTGTCCAAACGCTCAGGGCGCGGAAAGAATTCATCTTAATGACTTATGATTATCTCCTGAGCCTTTCTCTAAAAGCAGTATAAGGGGACATTTGTTGTTTGAAGTGTTTCAACAAAAATCTGATGGACTGGCTGGACATTTGGTGCATTTGTTTGGTCAACGTGTTTGGCTAGTTTTGGATATTCACATCCTTGCAGGATAGACTTTGTATGTTCACTGAACTTTTGTGCATTTGATTTTGATCTTCAGATCAAAATGTTTGATAAATTCGAAAAACCAGAGGATTACACCGGCTAATTGATTACATTGCATGCCAGCATTTGAGTATTTCCATTTCGCTACAAGTACCAGTGTGCGGAAATGAAATTTCACATATGAAATAAGCTTCACATATGAACTGCAGAAACAAAGATGATTATCATTTTTGGACATTTCAGAAAGTGAAAGTCTAGTCAGACTGACTTTGAGGATTGGCCAGCAAACCCATTTTTATTATCAGGATATTTAACACTGCATTTTAGTAGAAGGTTGTGGCATCTATGATAAACACATTAAGGGGCTTTTTGGAAAATCTGTGATAACACATCAGCCGCTGCAATATTTGGTCATCGAAGTGAGCTCATGAACAATCTATAAAGTCCAAATTGGCAGGTTTGGAGGGATATAAGTGAATTAAGAGGTAGAACTTGATTTTTTGTGGACTTTTCTTGGATCTAGGTGCAGTCTTTGCTTCACATTGAGGTCTTTGGTTAGGCTTAACATATGCCAAAAACCAAAGGGACCCAACAAAGTAACTATGTGCTGTGCATTAAACGATATGCAGGCCTTTGAAATACTGCTGTTCTGTCAAATAAATTAACACTTCTGACAGCTGTAAAAAGGTGTCCTTCGGCATCCATGCCATCATGCAGATGCCAAGGCAATATTAGACAATGATGGCAAATGTTGGTGTTATGCAGGAGTGTTTGATAGGTGAAAGATTGACAAACGAAGAAGGAAGATTTGTGGATCTCACCTGATTTTCACGCAGTTCTTTTCTTTGTTTGATTGTGTTTTTTTAGTTTAAAGACAAAAAAACTGCTGGATTATTATGGTTCGGAAAAGATCATGGTTTGGTTTGAAGTATACCCTTTTCACAATGCTGAAGTTAAATATTGAAGAATGAAATAAGGATGCTGACCAAGTATCACTGAGTGACCAGATGAGAGATAATCCAGGCTCAGACTGGTGTGGTGAGATGAGAAGATAATCAGGGTTTTAACTAATCTGTTACGCTGTTTTGTCATTCTTTACCCAGCAATTTCTGTCACAGTTTACGTAAAGAATATAATGAAAACAACGTGAATGCCCTCTGGGAGAGACTATCCAAAAATGTGGGTCAAATTCTACATATTCAAACAGTATTGTGTCTCTTCGTTCTCTCAGGTGTAATATATATGGTGTAAACACTTCTGATTTCTGGAATGTTCCGACACAAATCATCTGAGAAAATCCATTTCTAACATAATCTGGTCCTAAGTCTTTTTATGCTTTGTGATTTTGAGTAATTTAGTCATTTCTGACAGAGTGATAAACTAAAACACACTGCCTTCATAGACAGATGTAGCCAAGAATGTGTCCATGTCTGAGAAGGGCTCTTAGTCTGTTGGGATCACTGACAGGTATTAGTAACCACTGATATCAACAATCTGCAAAAACAGAATAGTGTTTTGGGAGATGCAAAGGAATTCCCCATGTAAACTTTAAAACTCTTATAGTATACAAAGACTGCCTTGGCAACAAATGTATTTTTCAGCGTAGACTAAACACAGACATTCCTCAGTGGAATTGGTCAATGTAAGTACAACATTGTCAAATACAAGATCTGAATCCAGCCTTAATGATATTGATATCTTATCACTGCAGCACCTAATATTAAAGGGATTTCTGTCAGATGACTGGGAACTAGAGCAAGATTCCCCCCTCTTCCCAAATAACTTGTCAAGTTGGTATCAGTCTCGTATGCCTTCAGGGCTGGGTTCTTAGCTTTCCTTTTGTCTGAACGAGGATATGGATAAGTCTGTCATTTGACCGTCTCCCTCCGCTGTGTACACTTCAACTGTAGCCATGACAGACTATGAATCATCTGTTAGGGAACTAGGTTAGAGCACAATAGACTCTTCATAAAGTAAGGCAATCTGAGGTAATAAAGCTGCAGAGAACATATGCCCAGCGGCCATCTTGAAATTCAGATTTGAATGTCTGCTGAGTAAGGACCCAGTTTTCTTTTTCTTTGCATTTCTTTTAAAACCCCTGTTTTTTCCTACAGTGCAGTTAATTTAAAATAGCGGAGTAAAACCATCGCTAAGTATATCAAGTAGGCTGGTTTAATGGCAGTGCCAGTGTAAAAAATGACTGTTTTTCTTCCAATGGTATACAAAAGAAATCTATGCTTTCCACAGCTCTGAAATTTTTCTACGTATGTATTATTGAAAATAAGATTAATATTGACTCTGTAGGCTTATAGTCCAGGGAAGCTGGGAATGTTGCCTAAATATTTTAACAACCTCTTCTCAATTTATACCCCTTTCCCCCCTTGAGTCTTCACCTATGTGTATCAGGCCCTGTGTAATATGGTTGCTGGATATGCTCTGTGTTCAGTCTACCTTACAGCAAGGAAATTAAATGTTAAATATTTACCATTCCCCTGGTATGTGACCCCACAGATTCCAGCTGTGATGGGTAGCAGCCACATTCCTCCCACAGGAAGTTTATCCTTATTTTTTTTCTACCTCCTCCCTGTCCTGACAGTGCTTTTGAACATGACCAGTGGCTGAAGCATCAGCCTAAATCTCAGTCATGAAATATACTAACATGTCACATGTGCCACTGCAGTCTGTGTTGAGGCTTTCCAGGATGAACAGGGAATTTTCAACTGCTGTCATAACGCTGTTCCACCAGATAATGGACATATGAGATCACGTTCATGGAACAACAACAAATTATTTCTCTTTACCTTCCTGATAAAGTGAAATTGTACCTTGATTCAAATGCACTCTGTACTTTATTCTTCTCTTTGGTACTCCCATACTTAAAATATGGTGTTAAAGGTATTGTGCAATTGGAGCTGACAAAATCATCATATGACATTATTTCCTCCATTGTTTACATTTAGGGCCTATTTACACTGTCGTTGTTAGGTCCACTTTAAATAAATCCTATACCACTTCCACAAATAGTCTGGTCTGTTTGGAGTAGTATGAACACACATTTGGACTCTAGTGCCGACCAAAGAAATAAACTCTGGTCCGCTTGCAAGTGAAGACTGGTCCGGTGTACCGACAGTGGGAAGGACCAAAGAGAGGAAGTGACGTAGGATATGGCATACGTGTCGGATATCTCGCTGCCTCTCCTGCTGCCCATACTAAACAGACTCATGAGAAAACCGCATCAGGGTTTGAACACCAAAAGTAAGAACAGAAACCCCACTACTGAATAAATATATTATTGCTTCATTGTTTACTTGTAGTGAACAAGCCATTTTTAACCCTGGCCAATACGTGAGACAGATTTTCCTCTTCTTTCTTCTTTGGGAGTTGTGGTTTTGGGGACCACCTTGCTTCCCCCTAGCGAGCAGTTGTAATTGGTTAACATGGTTGAGGCGCTTCTGTCCACTTAAGTAAAGTGCAGTGTGAAAGCAAACCAACCCAAAGGAAAGTGCAAATATTTTTGGAATCCCCTGCCCCATCGAGTCGAGTCTCCCAGTCTATGCTGGTGTTGATGCACCCTCAATCTTCAAAAAATGTTTGTGTAGGAGTGCTTCCTGGATTCATCCATTTTTGCCAGAGATGCACTTTGGATAGGGCAAACTCTTTTTTTTTTAAAAATCCCTGCCGAAAGCCCAAGGGCATTGGTGTTTTTAAAGGGTCACCATGACAAGAATAAAAGCATTTTAAATATCTTTAAAGGAGAGTGCCTTGAAGTTTTTTTTGTGTTCCGTAGCATCCTTGATCTTGTTGTGTTGGGCCTCTGGTGAAGATTTGTGATGTCAATGACTTTAAAGTCGGGTGAAATGCGACATGACTGTTCAGGCAGGTTGTTTTGGAAAACAACTATTGACAGTGGCCTGGGTTGGATTTGTGCTTTTCAGACTGTTACAAAAAAAACGGATATAAGTCACGTATGGGCAAAATAGTCCGATTTGGACCACTAGTCTTAGATACAGTTTGGTGTTTATCAGCGCAATGATCTTGTGCTTACCAAAACCAAGCTGTTTCTAAGTAGAAGTCTTCAATTGCCGAAATGAGCCAGCTTTGGTGCCCAAACACAACCAAATAGCAAGTATCGCAGAGACTTGGTAGTATCACACAGGAGTCAAATTTGAGTTTCCAGTATGAGAGTCTTGCTATTGTTTTTTTCCATCACCATCTCCCCTCTGAATCTGTCCTCAGTCAAGACCTTACACAGTGACCAAAACTGGGAATAAGAATGTGTTGGCCATTCACATTTCAATAAAAGGAATAAAAGGAAAATATGCACACGGACAGCTTGTTTAAATAATAGCTTTTTTCACTTATAATCAAGAAATCCATTAAAATTGCATTTTTCCTTTAATGGGAAAAGCTGCACTTTTTTCATGACTAAGAACGCAATCAATATTTGAACATAGCTTCGATGAAAAGAAATGGGAGTTGTCTGATTTCACAATATCCCTGGCACAAAGCATCTCCTTACCCTAAGACCCCAGGGCACCCCACCCCTTCAGATGCAGCCTTTTGTTGTGTGCATGTGACTGTAGAAATGGCTCGGTAGGAAATGCCAGACACCCACAAAAAATCTAAAGAAAAAAACTTGTGGTAGCCACCCTCTCCATCAATTCGGCTGCAACAAGAAGCATTTTACAGCTGGTTTATTGTTATTCCTCTGCTATTTAAGCTGTCTTTCATGTCAAAAGTCTTTTCCTACTTACAAATCACTGGGAAGCAATCCCTTTTGCCGCACTGCTGTGCCCTTAAGCTCCTTCCTAGGGTCTACTCCTTTGATCACCTGTAACGTTGGCCATCAACTTAAAAAATAGAGAAAAAGGCTGCTGGGATAAGCTTGTGTTCTTGTCAGGAACAGAGGAAGCCCTCCTCCCCCCATTCCCCTTTTTCCGAACAAAATCAGAAGCTTGGGGGCAGTGGGATAGTTGAATTGTTGGGTACATGTTTATGCTTTGGCTGCATTAGTGAGAATTCCACATGGTAAATAAATTGATTAAAAATACAGCCTCATTTTTCCAGAGAGAGACATACAGGCTTCTCACCTTTGACCCACAGCTTTGGATTCAGTGTTAAATGCGCTGCAGTATCCTCTGAGAACACAACTGTCACATCGTGGCCCTGAGCTAGCAGTCCAGACCAGTTGTCACCGCTCCTAAGTTTTAAGACATGCTTAATTGGCTTCCCTGAGTGCTGAGGGAGGGGAAAGAGAGAGAGCTAGCTTGTTACGAGCCTCTCTGTTCCTGAGGAGGGAGGGGAGGATGGAGGTCCCTTATCAGCCATCATTGGACACCTCCGGTGGCTATTAATCAGAGCCAGAGCCCGACTGGAGCCAGAAGAGGATCCACATAGGGGTGGGAGGAGGAGGGGTGTTGAGCCTGGAGCCTTCCCTGGGCCTCACTGACATTCTCACATAAGGAACCTCAACAGACAGCATAAACACTCCCTACTCCCCTCCTTCCTCAAGTACGAGGGCATACACTACTAAACGCCCTCCACCCTGCAAAACCTCCACTCATCTAGCCTCCTCACTCAAATTGATTTAGGCCTTGTTAAGCCCCCTCTGGCCAGGGCCCATCCATTTTAGCTGGTGTGACAGGTTTATGTTGCCCCCTTACTGTGTTATTATATTGGTGCTGTGCTGCCAGTTGCTATTGTGCTAATGAAAATTTAGCACCAGACATAATATTCCTTTTCACAGGATGTGCACTCAGCATGCAAAGTATTTTGAGCATATTTATAGGATTGAAAGTGCTCATTATTTCTTATATTTGCAACAGACTGAGGTAAAAAACCAAAAAACCAAAACTGTTTTATGGACAGGAAAACAACTATTAGGCATTGTCAGTATTGTGGTGTTTAGTAAATGAATTTAATCGTTTGTATATGTTAGCTTATGTGTCACCTAGTGTTCAAAATGTACAGCAGTATCCTGCACTATGAGATAAGTAATAAACAGAAGCTGGAGTCCCATACTGAAATACTGTGCTAAATGCTAGCATGTTTAGCAGGTTTAGCTAGTTATTTAACATTTTCTCTGTCTTACTATGGTTTATAAGCTTAATAGTGTTTACTTGTATTACTAAAAACAAAGCACTGAGCCTGAACTTAGTTTATAATGAAATTTTGTTGGTATTTGGTCAAAATTACAGCACAGGAAATTTTGTCAGATGGACAAAATTGATGACTTTATATTGCATCACAGAGCCTAACAGGAGTTGGGCAGAGAAAAGGCATAAGGGGGATAATTTACACTTGAATAAGAATCCCAATGGTACATGAATTTTAATATCTGCCTTTCAGACATGAACTTGATGCCAAATGTCAAAATTGTGAATTTTCTGACTTTCAATGAGGGGATTTAAAAAAAAACAACCTACAAAATTCCTTAAAAATAAGCCCTTAAAAGTAAAACAATAATAATAACAATTGGATACCATGTAAAGGCTGCCATCGCTGAACTATTTTTAAATATTTCCCATAAATACCGAAAAATCCCAGTGGAAGAGTATCATCTGATGCATCATCATTCATGCTTTTTCCTCATTAAAGATTAATTTATGTATGTATGATGTCCAAAGAAGCCTTTAAAGGTTGAAGATTGTTCTTTGATAGTTTGAATGGCTCTTGTGGAATCCTTTTGGTTCTATGATAACATTACAAGGCAAGTTTCCTTCTCATGAGCAAAGCCCCTTGTTTGTTTTGAAGCTGCATTAAAGAACTATAAAGTACCAGAATTACAATCGCTTTGGTTTTAAGGGGATCTGAGAACAATTCCTAGTCTAACATTGTTCATACCCCTGTAGGTCCCAATCTGCAAGGAATTGTCTCAGTTCTGAATAATTTCCTTCAAACATCACCCAGATTGAAAACGTGTTTGCAGATTTGGTATGCAGACCCTGAAATGTGTTAATGACTAGGAATGCTTCATCCTGCCCAGAATTTCAAAAGAAACTAACAATCACTACAAAAGCTGTAACCAATAGTTTCATTATAACAGCGGTTCCCACAAGATGAGAGGCACAGGGAAACTTTCTGACGAATTTCAAGTTTAAATAGAAAGCTTCTGTGGAGCGCAATACAAAGCACCATGTGTAAATATTGAATAATGAGCTACTTTCAAGTCCTCCACTTTGGATCTGCCACAAAAACCGGCATTAATGACAGCTTTTGGTGTGGTTTACATCACACAGACCCATGAAACGCAATCGCCAGAGATAAATTTGTTATTATTAGTCTCTGAAGGCATGAGATTTACAAGCTGGCATGCATTTGCACTCAAGATGTGCTGACACAGTATATTTCAGACACATGTGACAAATATGAATGAGCTGCTCATATGTTGCTAATGCATGACACAATTAGTCACTTTAGCGAATACAAAAACACTCCCATGATTACTGTAATTGTACATACTGCCGATGGTTTAGATGTTTATATTTATTGTACTCTTATATGAAGTGACTCAGCATGTGCACACATTTCTGATTTACAAGTCTTTCACTGTAAGAAAAGCAATATTAAGGAACATGGTTCCCCCATAAGACAGTAAAAAATTTTCATAACTTTAAAATCACATTAAAGACACTTTAAAAAGAAAATTATATTGGCCAAAGCTCCCAAAAATAACACAGAGAATGTTTTTTTAAACAGACCAGTAGCCCTAATGTCACTTTTTTTCACTAGTCAGATGAACAACTCAGCATATTTTCTGCCTCAGTCACACATAAAACATTTTGTAACTCACGTTCAGGATTTCTCATGAGTAAAGGCACAGCGTTGCATAAACACCCAAATGCTTTTACACAGACTCATTTTAGGACCTGAATGTTGCCAAGGAAGTTGACTCAGCGATGCTTGGCACCAGAGTTACTCACCAGAAAGCTTGGAAATAAGGGTAAAAGAAAATTGTGTTAAATGTCTTTCATTCACTTTTTAAAGCCTTTAAAGTGATTATTTTTCTCATTCTGTGGTCAAATAAATTCAGATGAGTCATGAGCTCAGTCCTGCACATTTTGGATGTGTGAGTAATACAAACACTCTCCCATGACAGCTTCTGATGCATAAATGGGGCAAATCTCACATAAAAAGGCCAAGTGTGACTTTGAGATTACAGACTGCAAAGCATTCATTTATTTCAGATTATAGTAGACCATAAAACTATCTTAAATAGAGTTCTACATTTGAGAAATTACATTTATAGTTCAGCATGATTGATTTGAGAAATCCAAAGGAACTTTAAAGTTCTTCACTAAAATATTTTTAAAAATATTTTCCAATTACATCCTACATTACATTATATTACTTTGCATTGGCTTTTAAACACAGTTGAGCTGGACACTTATTTAAATTTTTATTCTGGTTTTATTATTTCATTTGTTTTTCCTTTGTTTTTATCGTTTTTTTGTGTCATTGAGCAGCACTTATTGAACATTGATTCATTGATTTCACTTCACCTGAATGTTTCAGTATTTTTCTTGCACAGCGTTTTGATAAGCTGCCAAAGATGACACACTAGAATTTGATTTGCATTATATTGGCAGACGACGAGATCAGGACACCACACACAAAACACACAAATTACCAGAGCAGAAACATGGGAGAGCAGTGAGTGTGTTCCATGTATGATTAACACAGCTCAGTGACCTGCGCTAAAGGTGTGGTTGTTTGCTTTGATACACTCATCTGCAGTATATGGTGAGCTATACAATACACCTGTCTCCACTAATACAAAGGCCTTATTCATATAAATAAATGAGGCAGTTAAATATGAAGTGAGCTTAAGTTGGTTTTAGTGTAATACTGCACTGTTTTGCAGTTATTTAAACTGTTTACCACAGAATCCCCTGCAAGCTTGCCTTGTTGACCCTCCCCTCTCGGTGTTGACTTAGCATTCGCATCTAGCATGCTCAGTTTACAATCATGTCCAAACAAGTCTTTCACAATTACTTCTGCCATTACTTTCTCAGAGGTATATCTACCCCTTTGAATCAATATCTCATTTTACACAGACTTCTGGTTCCAATACTGTCTGACAAATGCCCTGCAGCTAGTGCCGATTCCAGGAAAAAGAAGGGAAGCGGCTATTAACTTTGTCCATGGTACAGTGATAACTAGAGGGCAATGGTTACACAATCAGCTCCCTTGCTTGATAAGGTCATTGTGCTAGCTCAGGTTCGGAAGTAAACCCGAAAGCCTTGTATGACAAGCAAACAACAGGAAGGAAATAATCAATTTGCTGCTTTTAATGAACAACTCTGTATCTGGCATCTTTGCCAGTGCAAAACTGCCTCATGCTGGTTAAACATTACCCCTCTGATAGCACAGCGTTAAGGTAGTCATGAGCAGCTGGGCAAGTCAGCACAAAGAAACTTAATACAGCCAGCTTGTATTGTTTGTGCTCTGAACCCATGCTGATTACTGCAACTTCAGTCAGGATGTAAAGAAAGCAAAGGTGGCCAAAAAAATATGCTGAGTTCAATTGATTTAATGCAGGAAAAGGTATACCTGCCATTCCAAACAATGTTATTGCATTCTTTTAGTCATGCTCAGCTTTTTAATTTTTGTTCAGGGACCTGCTCGTGTAAAAGACATACATTTTTACACTCATGTGTGCCAGATTAGAGGGAAGCAATATCTTCAACAATAGAATTGGGGACCGTTAAAAATATGCATGCTGGAAAGGTTTGTGCAACTGCACAATCAAGAGTAGCATTTACATTAAGAGTGGATTTGAGCTGATTCTCACTGGCTTTCTGAGACATGTTTTAAAATTGAAAAGTTATCTAATATACGTTTTCAATTAGACAGGGCAGTCTACACTGTGTATTTACCTTTGGTTCTTGTGCAATTTTACAGAAGTTACAGTCGATTGTTTGTGTTCTGAGGAGAGGATACGTAGAAAAAACTGCTATTCATTCCACAGAAGGTGCCAGTACTATCAATAAAAGACTTGGAGCCTCTGCCACTGCTTAACTCAATGAAGATCATTCTTCTCCCAGGGAATTTTCTATAATTTTCTATATGTTTTATGTTATCAGAAAACATTTATGCAAACACAAGGTTAAAAAGCAAGCTTGGACATAAAGACGTCTCCAAGAGAATTTGTCTTTGTCCGTAAAGACAAGCTGGTCAATTTCAACTTCACCAAAGACCCAGCAGTCGTGGATCAGCACATGATGCTGCTTCGAGATTGTTTTACCAAGCAATCTCAAAAATGTTTGCTACTATTCATTGAAATCTGTTGTAAGAACAAGAAACGCATACTGAACGAAAAGACAGCTAAGGGGTTGTGTTGATACCGCTAGGCAGCCAAAATGCTAAAATGATGAAAATGAACAAGTTGAATAAAGCTTATTAAACAAAACACAAGATAGCTTGGGTTCATGCTGTCTGCAAAGAAATGCGAGTCAAAGTAAATATGAGAATAAAAGCTCAACTGATTTGGAGTTGTATGTTTAGTACTAATGAGCATATTAACATGCTACATGCTTACCTAACAGGGTACACACTTCTAGCACACTTTTTGAGGTGTCATCACTGAATGCTGCAAAGCATTCAATCATGTTAGTTAAATAAATAAAAAAACAAAATAGGAGCAAGTCGGAGAAATAAGCAGTACATTATAGTTATTACCAGTAGGCCTATAGTCAACAGAAAGCTTCACCATCAGCTAAATGAACCAGTCAGGAAGTGTGTTAGAACTTTTTCCAAAAAAAGCTCCCTCTGACACCCTGGATCATTTGAAGTTGTGGAGAAGGAGCCTCATTACTGCCAGGGCCCATAGGGGGGGCTTACTCCCAGACGCGTTTTAATGGCACTAAAAAGGAAAAGACTTCAAGGTTACGAGACGCTGAATAGCGTTGTAGGAGACGGCCGGCTCTCCTTTTGCCCTGCATCCCACGTCACTGGAGCCAGTGGAGTCATAAATGGCTGCTAACACTAACAGTAAACTGATATAAAAAGACTCCCGGTTTCCTTTATATGACCCATTCCCCTTTGCTCACGGGGTTTTTTGATAGCAGCCGGGGGTGCTGTGAATAACAGGGGATGGCTGGAGAGTGGGGAAGCAGGAAGAACAGCACACATACTCAGCAGATGGATGGAAATTTGGGGGACACATGTTAAATACCATATGTTTTACTTTTGCAACATCTCTATGATTTGATTATAAATCAACATTTTCAAAAACTGCAAAAGTTTCCTTTATGAGCAGATGTTTGAAACATACAACGCTCATGCTTTACAGGCATGATTGCAGCAAAATCTGCTTCGTCATGACGTCAAGTGTTACTATTCTGAGATAATTAAAAAGATCAGAGTTACTCAGACAAATGCACATAATTCATCCCAAATGCAATTTTTTTCAAAGGCTTTAAGAAGACTAAGATGAAAAAAGAGTTTAAGAGCAAATAAAAGATTAAAGGACTTGTTAAAATCTAAATTTCTGTCTACAGAAGAGTGGGGCTCTTGTCAGTTGATAGTTTGGGGGAATAGGAGGTGCAAGATTATAGATTTGTAGTTAAGCTTATCAAATTTAAAATTAAAAAGTTGATTAACTTATATATTGTAGCAAAATCAACTACCTGAACAACTGCCTGATTTTTTTTTGTAGAAGTAGAGGGGACATTTTATATTTTAGAAACAACAGAGGTGGAAAATAAAGATGTATTATAAAGCAAATTTTTATTCAAATAAAATAGCTTGAGGGTAGACTTTTAAATTAAAGATAAGACAAAGTTTGCATTTAAACAACTTACTTTGAGATACTTTCACACCAAAATTTATAACAAAACAAATACTTGAAGACAAATGTTCTGTCAACAAAAGTAGTTATGCATTGTTTTCAATTAAAAACAGGGATTTATATAAAAGCCAGGCCTGTTATAATGGCCAAGATTGACATGAACACTTGCTAAAGAAGCAACTCTGGTTGAGTTGTGGCAGCTGAAGCTTAGTCTGAGATGTGTGTTCTACCTCATGTCAGGATCACATCAAGAAAGACAAAACATTGGAAAAAAAATAATTTCTTAACCTAATTACCACTCTTTACAGCCCCTGCCCACAATAGTCCAGTAAGTATCATTACTGTACAGTCTACAAATTAAACATGATTTCAATATCATTACATGTCTGTTGGATAGATTTTTTTAAGTTTTCACCGGTTTGCCTCCATCATTACGTCCAGAAAAAACACAATGACACAATTCTTGCTATTTAACTTCTTCTAACTTGTGTTGGTTATCTATTTATTAATTCTTTTTAAAAAATAAATACGTAAAATAACTTGTTGATTCCATGTATTGCCTTTGCATTTGAAAGTTTTAGCTGTGATTTTGGTAAAAGTGACAAATTGCAAAAAGGAAAAGTGGCCAAATCAACAGTTTTTTATACTCAGAGAAAAGTAAACAAGCAGGGGACACAATGGCCCTGGCAACTGTAGAGGACAACAGTCATTGCTGATCAGCTAATCATTTCCATGGAATTGAAAACCCTTCCCAACATCCAAACATGGGAAAAGAACTCTTCAAGAGGTAGTAATATCCTATGCTGTCGTGAAAAAAATGACGATTATGGTATCTAAAACTGAGAAAGGTCTTTAGAGACCAGTGTTTGGTTTGTCCATTCAGTATAACACAATGAGCTCATCACAAGAGGACTTACTTTCTGGGTAACAACAACACAACAATTATCATCTCAATTCTGTTAAAGACCTATATTTCCAAATTCCTTCTTCCAATTTGTATGTTAAAACTCTCAAATCAAATCCCAGGCCCTGTATCTTTAAAGCATATTCATTATATATTTGTAGTTTTGAATATGCTTCACCAATAGCAAATAAAACTGTCAATGTTCAAATATTTCAGCAAACTCTGACAAAAGCCACCTTTTCAGTCTCTGCTATTGTCTCTAGTGGAAACTTAGTTTGTTATATGATCATGAACAGAAAATGTCTCCTTATCTGAAAGTGAACACACCCAGAACTCTAAGCCCATATTCAGTCTCTGCAGCGAAGATTAGCTTGCCTTTAGGTGATACTTAACGTAGCCCTGAAAATTGATATGCATCAGCTCTATAATTTAAAGGTAGTTTTCAAAGAGGGGGACTGCTGCTCCTTCTCTACCAGTAATGACCATAATACCTTGTTAACCCCTTCCCCAGAGGTTACATACTCCAATGACGTTGCCTTTAAGTCATTCAGGATGGCTGTTGTTTCCTATATTGTTACCATAATAGCAATAATCAGTCTCAATCATAAAAACAGACTTTCCTCTCAGATTTTCAGCCCTTTTTTGACAGCAGACAAAAAAGTGAAGATTTTAGCCTCTGTATATGTAGCAAAGCTCTACAATGTGGGCTTCAGGAGTATCACAGGACTAAAAAGTTTTTACATTTAGTCAGAACTTTCAGAGATTTAATTAATTTAAGTACCCATGCAAATGATATGTTTAGAATAAGTATGTTATGTTTAAAAAGAAGAAAATACAGCAATACACTTCCTCTCTGACCTTTTTATGCACTGCTTGCAGACCGTCCTCCTCACCTCTCTCAATCCAGCTCACTTTTGAGGCCCCAGGCCTGTTTGATGAACTTTAACCTCTGAACTAGAAAAGGAGAGGCTTATACTGTGACTAGCCTGGCTGATGAGAAACCCAACACCGGCATCCTTCGATACAATTTTCAAGCTTTGCATTCATGTCCCCTCCATAACCTTCTTCCTCCTCTTTAGTGCTCACTAATCCACTGACCCAGCAAACACACCCATTGTTGAAACCTTAAGAGTCAGATGGGAGTTGCAATGCCCCATATGTATTTCAGATGACAAGATATATATATGTATATATATATATATATATATGGATAAGAAGTCAAATTTTCCTTAGGAGTTCATAATATATAATTTTCTTTCAAAAGTTTGGGTAATGGATGCATCATTTAGGGGAAGCATCTCAACTATCAAACAGAAGTAATGCCTCAAAGCCCTTTTTCTCAGGGCCTCTTTGCAAAGCACTTCCAAGTACCTATGTTATGTCTTGTTGATTTTAAGTCTATTGTTCCAGGTCTCTTCCTTTAGTAACATAAACAAAGAGAACGTAAAGGCAAAACAATGTCAAGCATGTCTGCATCCTGAACAAACAGCAAAAAATATGGGGTTGCAAATGACAAGAATGCGACCTAACAAGTGTGGTACTTAACGCATCTGAACTCAGAGCAGTCTGTGTTAAGTTGCTGAATAAGTTTCATATTTAATTTAAGCTGGATATATATTAGGAAGCACTAAGAAAGGTCATAGGCAGAATAAATAAGAAGACTACACAATTTAAAGAAGTTCAGGTTTTTGCTCAATTTCTCACAATAGAATTAACATTTAAAAAAATTACAAAAAACTAAAAAAACACTTGTGATCACATGAAGAAGAAATGTGTTTAAGTGTTCAGCTACACCTGCAGGACAGCGGTTTTGATGGGACATGATTGTGAGGGCACCGTTATCATGGGTGGCTTCACACTGAGCGTTGTGGTGACTAAGGGAAAGAGAACACCTGCGATATTACATGGGAATGGCCCTCTAATGGCTTAGGCATCAATGTTATTAAAAAGCTACGGTGCATGTCTCCGTTACCAAGTGTATCCACAAAATTACATTTTTCACAATAAAGAAAGGAAGGTTCATTTTCTAGGTAGCTGCAGAAGAATTAGCTTTATTGGAAGTTTTAATAGGCCACGGGTCATAAAACATCACAAAAAATGAAGAAAAGCCTAAATTGATGTAAGAAAAAATAGCAGCTAGCTATTTAACTGTGTCTGAGGAGACCCAGTGCTGCTGCAACTATAATACCTGTTAAACTGCAGTATATGCAATATAATTAACCATATGGTGCAGCCCTCCCTATTTCTGTTTCCTTCTGATTCACACATGGCACACACTACCAGTCATCAAACTATTTTTCTATTTTTTTTTTTTCTTAGATTTCCTTTTATGACACATTTTTTATGCTTTGCCACACATGCACCAAGGTTTGAAGGACTTTATGGGCCATATATTTCCAGTGCAATTTGTCTGTAGAGCAAAAGTGACATTGCCTTAACATGCAAAGGCTTAAAGCCTCATAAAGAGAGCTCCTTCTATTTCTAACTCTAACCATGTCCTTACTCAGATTAACCCTCACCTCAGTGTCCAATTACCTAAGATCCCACTGTTGGAATTGCAATCATAAGCGTTTATGTTTCACAAATTTAGTAACACTATTATCCACAATGACTTATAATGTGGACAACAGAAGGACTTTAAATCACTAGGTCACCATTACATAAAGAGTGGTAGTAGAATTTTTGTGGCAATAAAGGTCATGGCCACTGACAAGTAGCAAACACTCTAGGCTCTTTGAGTGGTACACAGAAATAAATGCAAGCCAGCAAGCAAACTGCTATGGGACAGTGTTCTGCAACAACATGCCAGTAGTGACCCAAATATGATTTCCAGCCAACATGTAGCGACTCCGTAAAATTCACAAACACTGAGGCCAAACAGAAAATAATAACAGTACTTTGATGATTAATTATATAATATCATGTTTATTTATCTACATAAAAAGTCATTAGGCAAAACATTACCAACACTCAGAACTTGAGCTCCTTGCAGACCATATTTTGTCCTGTCAACCACATTAACTAGAATTAAGCCAACCAGCATTACAAATAGCTTATTAAATATCTGAAAATAGTCACAAAAGCTTAATTCATAAAAAAAATCTGCAATAGTATAGAAATACACTAGTTAGTTAGGAACGTATCCAGAGAGTGCTAGCTTATTTGGCAAGCTAGGTCGCATGGTGTCATGTATGGATTTCAGCTTACTTTTTGTTGGGTTTATGTTTTTTTGAGTTCTTCGTTTCAAGTTGAGTCTTTTCTCTATCTTGTTTCATGTTTTGCAGAGGTTTTCCCCCTGTATATTCTGTTAAGTTTACTTCCTGTTCATAACAAACCTATGGCCTGTACTACGAAGCTGCATTTTTTTTGTCTTATCAAGGTAACGTAAGGGTTAACCCGGGGTTTTCCATCCTACAACACTGGTTCACTTCTTACCGAGATATATCACCATGGTAACTTACGCTGAACATAACCTGCTCCAGAGCACGTTATGTTCTGGATAAGAGATCAATGAGTATAAAAGCACCAACCTCCTGACCAATCAGTTCTCTTGGAAAATGGCCTGCCCATTATTAGAACATCCTGTCAACCTTGGTGTGCAGATCATGAGCGGAGCACTTAGGAGAAAGAGTCTTTAGGGATAGATGCAATCCTTTTCATGAAGAAATAAAGCCTTGTCACTGGCCGCTATGAAGTGTGTTTTTGTTCTTGTTCTTGACTTGTTCCCAAGTACGTTTAGCTCCGCCAGGGTTTATTTAAAATGAAATGATGAATAAATATTGTATAATCTCACGAATTTATGCATTATGCAGTGTTACTTTTAATAATAATAATAATAATAATAATAATAATAATAATAATAATAATAATAATAATAATAATAATAATAATAATTTTATCTTATAAAGTGCTTTTCAAGACACTAAAGGTGCTTTACAGTAAAGAAACAAGAATAAAAAAGCAAGAGAATAGGAATAAAAATGCAATTACATTTAAAACAGCAATAAAACATAAAAAAAGAAAAGAATAATTTTGGCCTGGATGATGTGTTTGAATTCTGAATATTTTCCCTGGTAAAGTAGGCTGCTCTGCAGGGTTTCTCCATGTTTTTGATTGGTCAGACGGTGCAGACACCACCATGGTATGAATTACTAAGCTAATGACCAGCTTTGTAGTGCCGCTTATCGTATTGCGAATTTCTGGGTAAGTCAACCCAGGTCACAGAGAAATATCCCGGGTATTTTAATCCTGCTTCTGCCTGGTTTCCAGTTCATTGTTTGTTGCTTTTTGCCATGTCAGTCCCTGTTGTTTTTGTTTGTCATGCAGTCTATCAGTAAGTCTGTCTAATCAGTTTAATCAGTCAGTCGTCTAAATTTCGCCTTTTGTTTAGTTTCTGGAGCTCTGTGCTTCTGCAGAGCTTCTTTTTTTCCCCCTTAATATCATCTGGATTCTTTCATCTGCCAGTGCTTTGTCTCAGTCCGGCATTTGGGTCCTATTCCTCATCTTGTGTCTCCATGGTTTATTAAACAGGGCCTTATTATTTACTTTCTTCTCTATTTGCTAGCTAAGGTTTGTCCTGAAAGACAATAGACTTGTTGATTGTTGCTTTTTTGGGGGCAAAAACAAAAAGACCATTTGCTCTGGTTCCATATAGTTCTACTTCATTCATGTGACTAGTTGAAGTATGCTTGTGATTTTAGAAGACATAGGCTGTGTCTCATTTCGGGGTCTACGCACTACAAAGTGCGGATTTGTAGGGTGCATACGTCACAGCGGTGCGCCAAGTACTGTCCCGATTCAAAAGCCTTCAAAGGAGCCTCTGAATCCACCCTCCAAATCCGGACTTCGTTTAGCTTAAAACTAAGGCTACTGGCGATGTATCCTTCGCAGCCTCTTTTCTCCCATAATTCATTGCGAACAAGATGACAGGCAGATCCACGGCTCTGATGACAGGCAGCTACAAAGTGCTGAGGAGTTTTCAACTGCAAGTATCTCTTTTAACGTAGAGATGGGACAATATAAATAGTAACTTAAGTTTGTTAAACAGTGGCATTAAAATAATGTAATATTTAATATTTGTGGAATTGTAAGGTGTTAATGACGTATTTACCGGCTATTTTTTCTTTTTTCGATTTTTCTTTTTTTAAATTTTTTTTTAAACAAAGCCAGCCACTAATGTAGATTTTAAAATGAGAGTTTCAACAAAATTTCTGGCTCAATGTGCAGTTATCTGAAGGAATTAGCCGCAACACTTTGGGGACTGGAGCATTATGGGAGATTCTCACACACTACATAGGCTGTCTCATTTCATGAATGAATAAACGGCTTTGAAGAGCGCAGCCTACAGAGGCCACTCCGTAACCTTCGTAGGCTGCGCACTTCGTAGTGTGCAGACCCTTAAATGAGACACAGCCATACTTTTTTCAATTACCTACATTCTTTTTTACGGAACAGTTGATATTTTTTTAAACAAATCTTCTGATATTATGTGAATTGGTCATGTACAATACAGGACTTTAGTAAACTCTGTTCGCCAATCATAAATCCGGATTTGAGAATAATGCCCAACTTATACAGTTTCATAAGACAATATATGATCTTATATACGATTTTGGGTCATTTCTAATTTGAAAAGTGTGCCACATTCCTTATCAAATATTATAATTCAAGCATTTAAGCTTCAAGTATCACATCATTTAGCTCAGGGATCACCATCTCTGGACCTCTAGGGCCAGGGTCCTGAAGGTTTTAGATGTTTTCTTACCACAACACGCCTCATTCAAATGAATGGGTCATGAAGAGGTTTGTGCAAAACTTGACAACGGTTTCAGATTTCATCTGAAAAAGATGTGGTGCAGCAGGAAAACATCTAAAACCTGTAGGACACCTGTCCAAGAGGTCCAGAATTGGTGATCCCTGGTTTAGCTTTTTATCCTTTAACTTTAAGATTTAAATTTTGTTTGAGCAAGAAGTCACGTTTGGGCTTCTATCGACTATAGTTTTGATTCCTGATTTTGCTAGTCATATGTCTTGCAAGACATATAAAACACTACATGGATATGTACACAAGGTAAAAAGAAAAAGAATTTCAGCAGTGGGGACTTTAAAGTAAGAAACTCGAAGGGAAAAAAAACATACAAGTATGTCATTGTGCCTCACTTTCAAGCCTTGCAAGAAGATATTCGAATAAGTATTTGAAATAAAGCTTTGTCAAAGTACATAAATGAAATGTATGCAAGGGGGAGTGAGATGGGATGAGATTGTATACGCAATGCAGCGTTGGAATGCAAAGAGGAACTGCCTGTCAGCATCAGGAAGTGGGAGTAGAGGGTCGAAGGGAGAGCAGGGAGAGTCTGGAGGAGGAGGCGAAAGAGGATTTTGAGAAAAGATGGCACTAATTTAGAATCTCTTCCTGGATCAACGTTGCCACCCAGCTCCTGGGACATTAGATAGATAGCCCCAAGTTTAAACATTACTTAAAGTTACCACATGAATTTATGTTCAGCATAAAATAAGTTAATAAAATGTAAACATTTTGGGATGCCTCTGTGCTTTCACACAGCAGGAATTCCTGCTTGAATAATCTTACTGTCTAGGCTACATGCCGGTAACACCTTTTACGATCCTAAGGCAGCAGTTTCGTGTGTAGGTACTTCACAATGTAAATTTTGCAATGGTTTTTAATTTACAGACTTACGTACTAGTGGAAGGAAGAATCCTGTATAACAGGCTACATTAAATATAAAACTACAGGCAGTTTAAGTCTTTATGTGGTATGACAAAATGCCTCTGTTACAATCTCAACCACTTTAGACTGGACATCTGCAGAATTTGGGTCACTGGCCATGAGAATGGGGAACTGTAAGCAGGTCTGTTGCTTTTACAGTTATGCTAGTGATCTCACAGCATGGGCACTTCCAAAAGTAAAAGGTGAAAAAATGAAATTAATAGGAGTAAAACATGGAAACACACATCCTGATGAGAGTTGGAATTACTTGAGCATAGATCTCAGTTTTGGGCTGCATGCTGTTTTGTGAGTCATGAGTGACAGGTATCATGGCTTGAAGGCAGAGCTTTTATGAAACTTTTCTGTATTAATCAATAGCAGCCGAGTTGTAAGAGTGAAATGCAGCCCACGTTTAGAATCAAAATCTCAACATTTTTTTAGCCAATGGAGCCTGGTGTCACTCTCTCTTCAATGAGTGGTGCCTGGAAAGGAATGTGTATGATTTCAAAAAGATTTATCTAATATCAATCTATGATCTTTTCCAACCCTGAACCTCAGGGTTTGGTAGTTTAAACCTAAAAGAAATTAAGGGGAAAGTTAAAAACAAGCTAGCAAAGAAATACAGGATAATGATAGGCCGACCGCTGCCGTATCTCCAACATTCACAGAAATGTTATTTACCACTTAGCCAAATTCAAACCATGCAACATTCAATGAGTAAATTAAATTTGTTTTTAAAGTCACAGTT
Source organism: Atherinosoma microstoma (assembly GCA_037177055.1). Taxonomy (NCBI): domain Eukaryota; kingdom Metazoa; phylum Chordata; class Actinopteri; order Atheriniformes; family Atherinidae; genus Atherinosoma; species Atherinosoma microstoma. The sequence continues at coordinate 8,920,681 of JBBBVU010000007.1, read as the reverse complement.
AAATGAGACACTGCTCATGAGATGCTGGGTGTGTGTATGCTTAAAATACAAACTGACTGACTGATCTCTTTTTTATTTTTTCTTAAAATTGTTTTTACGTTATTTTAATTTCTAAATGAAACAGGTCTCTATTGAAAATGAGACATTGGGTCTCAGTGGGATCACCTGTATGAATAAAGGACAAATAGATAAATAACTAAAGATCAGATAAAATAGACCAGACTTACTGGTCTAGGTTTGGACCAAGTTGAATGTTTGAATTACACTTTCATGGGGTGGGCATCACCTGTTAATGATGCGGCTGAGCTGTTGACAATGTGAGAATGCTAGCAAGAAAGACAGTGAGTCAATCTGGCAATGACTACCTATCACAGCAATGTATCTATTAATCTCAGCTGTATCCAATGAAAGTTTATAAAACTACCAGTTTATAACTAGATTAAGGCAAGGCAAGGCAAATCTATCTATAAAGCACATTTCATGTACAGGACAATTCAAGGTGCTTTAAATGGCAGAAAAATACATTAAAATAGAAGAGAAAAAATAAATAATAATCACAATCTAAAATCAGATTAAGAAAGGACAACAGATTAAAAACATGATCAAGTTTAAAATTAAATCTTAAAAGGAAACAGTTCAAATTCAGATAAAAACTATGTAAATGCAGCAGAGAACAGGAGGGTCTTCAACCTGGATTTAAATAAACTGAGTGT
>JBBBVU010000007.1:8874847-8903496 GCA_037177055.1 Atherinosoma microstoma | reverse complement strand
GGACTGCCTCCTCATCAAAATCAGGACCTGAGAAGGTAGCCAAGTGGACATCATTACTCAACCACATACAAGATGTCCACACACATGATGACCCACTGTACCCGAGATGTGTCCACCCAGACAGGAAATCGAGAGATCCAAATAAGTGGTTTCGACCTGGTTAGTAATCATTTTTTCCATTTTGTTTACACGTAACTCACCATCGAAGATGCGTAGAACAATGAAAGCATTCCAGTTAAGAAATTATCTCAATGGTCCCGCACACTATTAGTTCATTATTGGTTTAATTTAATCTGTTATCAGACTCAGTTTGTCATGATGCTACCTGACGTCATGTCGGGTAGCATCATGACAAACTGTGTCAGATAACAGATTAAATTAAAACACTTATATAGAAACTATGAACCTTATTGGATTACTTTCTATTTTTTGTTTGTTTGTTTTTTTGTTTAGTTTAGATTTTTGTAATTATTAGATGAAGCCAAGCTTTCGTTGGTGCACTCCAGCTTTAAAAGCATCAAAGTTGCCAGCAGACTTTTAGTACATGTCTTTTTTTATTATTATATCAAGCCACGCTTTCGGTCATCCAAGTGATGATAAATCACTCGGCTTGACATAATTTAAAAGCATGGACTGGAAGTGTGCCAGCAATTTAGATTTTTTTTATTTTCCATTTCAGAAAATGTACATTTCAGCTGAGTTACTCATACCTTCATGATGTTGTTTTTACATCCCAAGGTACAGTGGCTGTGTACAAGGTGGAGAAGCTGTTGATGAACAAGAGACTTCTGGCAGATGTTGCCAAACTGAGCTCATCACAACAAACCTCGTCCCTGGAATCCTTTCACAGTCTGATTCTTAGGTTTGCACCGAAACATTCAGACTTCAAGTTTGTGGGGATGATGTGCAGGTAAACAAATATTTTTATACACTTCATGTTATTATGTGCATATATAATATTTGCTTCACTAATATTCATTCACTACTCCCTTTTTAACAGTCATTGGCCCTACACTAAGATGTTGATGTGCCGATATTCATCATTGCCTTTTCAAACCAAATACAATGTATTGTTTGTCTTTACAGACTGTACCTGGCTGCAATGCACCAGAACGAGAACGCCAAGCGGGAACAGGCTTCTGTAAAAGGGAAACTTTCATATAAAGTGTTGTATCCAAAATACAAAAAAGGCCAAGGCACTGCAAAAGTAGTGAAAAGCAAACCCACATTTGGTAAGCAACTTGAATGAAATGATAAACACAATTTTTTTGTGCAAAGACATTACATATTTTTGATAAAATGAAAAGTTATGTTTACTTGTAACAAAGTGCAATAAATCACAATAGATATATATTTTCAAATGAAACAACTGTACACTTTGTGCACATTAGGATATGTTGCAGCACTGATGCGCCTGGTCTTCAACGAGGTCTTCCTGGATCCCTCATCGTTTGTGGCAGAGTTGAAGGACCTTGTTGCACAACACGAGAGGCCATCATCAACGGATGTCATTGCTGCCCATGTGACGAGGTTTAGTCGAGCGGAGGCCGAACCTGGGGAGGCGCAACAGCAGGACGAAAGCCAACATACTGTCCCCCAGGATCAGGAAACTCCCGGCGGATCCTCAGCACAGCACATGCAGGAATAACCCCCCTAACTCGTGCTCCCAGTAGTCCCCAGCACCAGCTCACAAAGCTTCCGTATGCCAAGAAACGTATGCGCCTGGAGAAGAGGATTGAGTTCTTCAGCAGTGATTTCAAATAATGCTGACTGTTTCCTGTATATAATAAATAATATTTTTTGTACTTACTCTTCTTGTGTTTTTCGACGTACTGGCACGATAAATGTTGTTTATATTTTGAAGGGCGTATAAAAAAAATAAATAAAAAAAACTCTGCTACAACAATAATTTCCCTCTAAAAGGGATAAATAAAGTATTTTTCATTTCATTTCATTTAGGCAATTTACTTCAAACCCAGGATGGACAGTAATACTATTAGGTGGTATTGTTTCTTGATTTATTCGCCTCATAACCTGAAAAGAACAGACTTTGCAGTAAATGTAATAAGTTATTAATCTGATTAATTACCAAAAAATTCCTAAAGCTTTGAACTGAAAAGTAGACCAAAGGGTAATGTATTTCTATAATATAATTTGTATGTAATGATCATGACAATAACATTTGTCAAAGAGGATTTTCACATGCAAATTTGGACATGCATGCAGTGGTAAGTGAACAAAACTGTAGCATATGGCAGCATATTTTTTATTATGAGGCATTTTACGGCATATCATGATGTTTGATCATTTGAACGCACAAGTAGTGCCAGAAACATGTTTACTTCAAGGTCTGAACAATGCTCATTCAAAATAGACACTGCACTAGGAAAAATAAGATACTGAAAAAGCACATAGGCCTACGGCCTCAACCAGACCAAAGGGTTGTAATATTACAGTTTTAGGTAAATGGTCAGGAGGACCATTACCATTGTAATCATTCTCGCCAGTTAGACGATTTATGTATGCCAATGATGTTATTACATTGAAATGCCTCGTGACAGATGTATAGTAGGGTAATTCCAGAGAAGTTCCAGAGGAGTTTTCCCCAAAAAGTCTTGTTTGGCACTTTATCATAATATGCCTTTGTGATAAAGCATAAGACACACTAGCCTATGAACTGTCATTTAAAATATTTATAGCATAAATGTCAAAGTATTATATGACCAAAAAACAAAGCTACCTGTGTCATGTCTCGGCAGCACAGATTTTCGTCCTCGGTGGGCATCGGCTTGCAATTTCCACATGAGCACCTACAAATGCAATCAACAGTAGCCTATAACAACGAAATTCTGCTCCAGATACACTGGGGAAAACACATGCAGTTTAGTTTCTTACCAATCAGAAACGTCTAATAACGTTCTTCGAGGCCTCTGTGTCATTTCTGTACTTCAAACTCTGGGTCAGATTCCGGGTCGAGAACGTAAGGCTCCACAGTCATTCGCTCTGCCGTCTTTACTACAGTGTTTTTTTTTTGTGTGTGTTTAGAATTATCTTCATGGCTACTGTTTTGCCGGTTCCGAGAGGCGTGGTTTCAGTTGCCAGAAATGAGAGAGGCGTGGTTTCAGTGGGGTCGAGTTGTTTGGACTTCCGTGTTGAAAACTGGGCATAGAAATGTACGACTATTTTGTAATAGAAAAGTACTCCATAGTGCCGTGGGTGCTAAAATAGCATATAATTGCCTATAGCTGAATTTGACAGGCTTGGAAAAGCATGATATAGCTGTGTATGGTGTTCAGATACAAAAATACCACCTCTGATCAGTGCTATGTGGCGTGTGTTGCTTATTCATACAATCTGAGTTCTCTGACAGAAACTCCATCTGAGGCCATGTGTGCTCTGTTTGCCCCTCAGTGAAAAGGGGCAGTTATGTTATAAGAAAGTAAAAGAAATGCATTACATATTTGCCTGCAATACACACAGTGTACATCTTTTATTCTTTTTCTTTCTTCCATGTGTGTAAAGACATATTCAGTGTAGCATTTACATGGCAATGAGAGCAGATAAAGGCATCTGATGAGACATGTTGGAGAGGATCTTTGTTGCTGTCGTTGTCATGGAGTTCTCTCCTTGTGTGTTTTCTTGGGGAAAGGAGTTGATCTTTGAAAAGTAGGAAATGCTTTTGACAACAGCAGAGCCCTTAGGAAGAAGCAGATTACTCAGGAGCTCCAAAGAGGGAATCCGCAAAAGGCTTCTTTATTTAGCAGGTTAGAAATAATGGGAGATGTGGCATGATATGACTTGTAAATGTTGAGAGCAAAGAGAGGGAAAAGGCAAGCAGATAAATACAGGCTTTAGTTCGGATCAAACATCACAGGTCAGAGAAGAAAAAGCAGATTGTGCGCTGTTACACCTTGTAATTCAGTTAAGAAAAATGCTTCTAATGTATAACTGGTGTTATGATAGTTATCCCCCGTATGAAAGTAGTTATTTGCATAATTTACTTTAGTCCGTTAAATTCACCTGTATGTATGAATGCAATTTGATTCTCTTTCCATTCTAGTGTGAAGCCTGTTTAATACCCTGCATGTGCAGATCATCCTATTTCATTTGGGATTAATCTAAAAGGCATATTAAATGTAATATTTTTAAACATAAGGAGACTAAATCTTGTGTTTTTTTAGTTTTCTGAAATAAATTCTGAAATGTTTTCAATGTCTGACCACAGTCATGTAAAAAATAAAGTATTAGAGTATCCATTAGAACATAATTAGAGATTTTTTGGTCCACACAGGTCTTGAAATGATGTAAATATAACCAAAGATCAACACTAGCACATTACAGGTTATACATAACCACAATAGCAGTGATTCAGCTTGTACTTTGTAGAACCATCATTAGCAGCAGTAATTTGTTGTAATCACTTTCTGTATAATGCTATCATTTTAACTTTAACAGCTTTTAGCTTTTAACTTATGAACTTGGCTCAAACTTAGACCATAAAAACCTATTATAAAAGATAATGTAATCCTACTTTGACAGTGTTCCGTGACTCACTCCAATAGTTAACTTTACAAAATATCCACTGATTGCTTTATTGTGAATGTAACAAAAACAAAGTAGAAGTTAAAAGACAAAATTTGATCAAATTAGAGATAGAATTTTTCTAAAATCAGTGATATGATCCTCTATAAAGTATTACCTCTTTACAGTCTCCAAAGCATGATAACAAAATTAGTTTCTACAGTGGAAGCATTTCATTCAAACATGATTATAGGAGGCAAATGTGGCGTTAATTCCTGCCTTGCAAGTATAAGCTGGTCCTAACCTTATATGTATTTGTATCTGAGTGTGTTGGTGGTTTTGTTGTGGCCTCTCTGTGACTTTAATGCTCCATTTAACTCTTACATCATTAGCTGGAGCCAGACAAAGTTGAAAAGTTGAAATGGAAATTGAGCAATCTCGACAGGTCCCGTATTTCATTAATATGACAAGCTGATAAAATGCCAGTAGGCATGCACTTGGCTGACAAACAACACTAGTTACATTCCAACTGCATTAATTAACCCTGCTCGCAACAGAGGCTGATCACGCTGCACAACAGAGAAGCCAGGCACTGCAGAAAAACCACAATGTTGCATAAGAAGCACCATCAAGACCTCACTAAGAACAACCTCTAGCTAAGAAATAAATAACATGGCTGTCTTTCCTCATGGCAAGGACAGACATGCTGGTTTTGGACATGGTTCAATAAGGCTTTGATTTTACGTGAGAGAGAGAGAAAAAGAAAGAAAAAAAAGTGAAACAAAAATACTATTTACATTCTCTAACAGCCAGTAGTTTTTTTTTCTGTCTTGTACATGTTTTTGCTCCCCATGTAAATAAAAGCTCTCATTGGGAAACTGTCATGTTGATCCTAAAAGCACCACAAGTGTCAGTACCCGTCAAACTGGCTTCTACTGATGACAAGTGTAACCCTGGAAGAATGAAGTTCAGTGGAGGAGGGGGAGAAATACTTCTGAGAGATACTTCCTCTGATGAAAAAGCATATTGCACATTTGAATGTATTATTTCTATCTTCGAAGGAGACATCAGTCACAGTGACAGCCAAACAACCAGTCAACAGTTTTGTACACAGTTTGTATTTGGACTAAATAAAGTCCATCTTTTCAAGCTACGATTCACAGCAATTTGCTGTAAAATGACATCAACACAGTTTCTGTGAGTGAGAAATGATCAGAGCAAGCAGTGCAGAGTGGAAACGGTGTGATTAAACAGCAGCATCTGAACCTGTTGTTTGCTGAAGAGCAAATCATCAGCTCCTGTAAGTAAGTGTTGTTGACAGTTCAGCGAGACGCTGAGGAGGAGCTTTTACAGGTCTGTCATCAGTGCTACTGTCACAGTGCTGATGACCTCAGTGACACCACTCACTGTGCAAACACACATGGCTCATGCACACTGTATACACATGGATCTGCACATACATAAACACACTGACAAAGTCTGTTTGGTAAAGTATATTGCTTATTGATGGTAGCTTGTGAATGCTCCCATCTTGAAAGCTTCGGCTATATTTTAGACAAACTGTTTGTTTTTGAAGGTTTTTTTTGTTTCCTGCAGACCTTGGTTGTGTTGGTCAAAGATTTAAAAACCTGTTACTTTTTAACAATATTATATTCAATACCCAGTACAAATTGCACTTGTACTTTGGTTAAACCTGGTGTTATTGTTTATCTTTTATCTTGTTGGATTCTACTTGACAGGGTCGAGGGCCATTCAATTCAGTCCTGCAGGTTTTCAATGTTTACCTGCTCCATCACGTGACTCAAATTAAATGGATCCAACAGCCTATGAAATTCTGCACAATGACTCATTAATTTAAGTCAGGTGTGTTGGAGCAGGGAAACATTGAAAACCTGCAGGACTGCAGCCCTTGTAGGACTAAATTGAGTAGCTTTGGTCTAGACCAGTGGCCCTTAAATGGCGCATCCAGCCCGCAAGCCTCCAATTTGTGGCCCCCAAGCTGTAGTCCTTTCAGTTTATCATTCTCCGTCCCACAAACAGCTGAGAGATCAGAGTGAGGACACCAGGAAGTATTTTGGAGTGAGTTCATGTAAAAGTTTAAATACAAAACAATGATTATTCTCAGATGCTATTGAGTCATTAATAATGATGATGATACATGACAAATTTAATTATCTTGTTTCCTCAACAAGAATCATTGTGATATTTTGTATACTGACAGAATTAAAGATGCAGTCTAGAAGGAGGAGGAAAGTCAGGTGGAAGACAGGACCCCAGCAGGTGAGCTTTAAAACTCAGAGATGTGACTGTGGCTACATAGTTCATTAAAATGTTGTCAAAGTCATAATGTTTGATAACAAAGTGTTTACCTGACCTTCACATAATGTTGTACAGACTAAAAAATACATTTTTTGGGTTCAGATCCCTGAAAAAAGGATTATAATTTTAACATGTTTTCAATCAAAATGAAAATAATGAAATAAAAACGAACATTTTCTGTTATAGCAAATAATATGCAATTGTAATGAATGAAACTGATCACATTTAATTTTTTTTGTTTGTTATAACAATGAGGATAATTATGTCCTACTTAAACATAGTCTATCAAACTTTTAATCAGCACATTTTGTCCCGTGTGGTATCAACATGTTCATGCGGTCAGGTGACAGAAGAGGCTGACAGGTAGTTCCTATGTCCCTACCAATGTCAGAAACAAACCTATGCCCTTGTCCTGAGATTTTTGGTATCAAACAAAAAGTTCTGTGGAGGGTTTGATTCTTTATGTTAAACTGAAAGAGACTTTTATTTTATTGTAGTACCTGTTTGTTTTTTTTATTACCTTTACAATAACAGTAATACAATCTATATTTAAAAAGAAAAATGTTCCTTAACACCCGCCAAAATATTTGCTTTGTATTCATTGCAGTGCTCTTGTTTTGTTTTATTTGAGTGTTTATACTAATTTATTTCTAAATGAAACATGAATTGTAATTTTGTTTTTGTTTTGAATATAACTATTATGGTGTGTCGTGGTTTGTAGGATTACAAATGGACCTTTGACTTATTAAAAATATTAGTTTTGGCCTTTGAAGATTTGTATTTAAGTACTTCTGGTCTAGACTTTCAAATCAACCACTCGCTGCATTTGCATGGATGATTTTTGGTTCAATAAAAATAAAAATGCATCATGTAAACACCTCAACTAACCCTATCGGGCTTGATCGGAAAGAATTTTGAACACTCATTTGATGATTGCTTTCTTTGGTGTATGTTCTTTCTGCGCATGCTTGAACCCTGCTTGTAAACAGCTGGAATCTCTGATCAGACTGATTTCAATCAGATAGAAGAAATATTTGTCCATGTGAACATAGTTAATGTGGTTGTAGTAAATAGTAGGAGTATTTATCTGTGTCAGCTCTAAATGATATTTAGTTTAGACTGACTAAAACAACGCACCTTTAGAAACTTAGTTACAAAGTACTTCATATAAATTGAGGCAAACATTGCTTGCACTCATCATTAACCCTTTAATGCTGAACATATTATGTTTGATGCATGCAGTTTCTGAGACCTTTTGCATCACTTTATGGTAAAACTTGGCTCAAAACCCTGCTGTACACAATATGATACTTGTCTTGTGCCCCCAGGTGGATACAATAATGCACAACAATATTTTGACACACCACATGGTAGAACATGGTAAATCTACAAAAATATTTGTTGTTGATTTTTTTACATTTTGTTAAAGGGCCAGATCAAGACTTCAGATTAAAAAATCTTGGTTTGGGCTTGAAAGGGTTTAACACATCATTCAGCATTCCTGAAATTTTACACTCGCACTCCCATCAACACACACAGTTTCTAACACACATGCTTATGCAGTTTTAACTTGCAGGTTTAAACACCAATAGCTACAGTTATGTTTTCATTTTGCTGGGGTTGTTTTTCATGTTTTTCTCAGTTTATCTTCTTATAGGTGCTCCTGATGATTCTTTGTTTTTCTTAGATTCCTGCAGGTATCGTGGCTGGTTGTTGCTCTTTTTCTCTTTTCAGGTTGTGATTGTGCAATCTTTGTTGTTTTACATCTTTTCTATCTTTGTCTTCTGTTTCTGCTCTTCACTGTCCATTTCTCACCTCTTCGCCCCCCCCCCCCCTTTTTTTCTACTCATCAGAACCAGCATTCATTTGTAATTCAGCAAGACCAAGTAAAAAACAATTAAAGATTAATATTTAAGTATCAAGGAGAGTCTTACATCCATAAAACTTAATTTCCTTTACATCCCTAAAGATCCCATGTAGAAAAGCACTTCTTTTTTCAGCACAACAAAGCAGCCAACATTTTACTTGCAATGATGCTGGACAGAACAAGCTTTAATCTTTTCAGGCAGCTCTGTCTCTGTTACCTGTTGTTTTTAGCCATGTTTAAGGAACAGATAAGAATCCTCTGCTACAGGATCTCAGTGTGCGTGCAGGCTTTTATAAAACCAGGAGATTAGATATGTAGCTGGAAGAGAGGGCCATTAAGAGCTTTAAAAGTCAACAGTAAAATCTTAAAATCAATTCTAAAACATACTGGAAGCCTGTGCAGGAAAGCTAAAACTGGTGAAATATGATCATATTTCCTGATTGTTGTTAAAAGTCTGGCTGCTGAGTTCTGCTAAATCTGGAGCTGGTTTGTAGATTTATTATCCAAGCAAGCAAAAAGATTGTTGTGATAATTAAGGCGCGAGGAAATGAGGGCATGCTGTACGGTCTCTGTAATGTTAAAAGATAACTGTTGTTATCTTTCAATGCTGGTTTGAATGCTTTGGGAAAATTTAACTCCTAACCCAACATGACTTGGCATAAATTCATAACCTGCAGATTCCTCACAAACTGTTACTATGTCACATGGTGACACAATGGGCTCCTATGAAATATCGGTTTTGGCTTCCAGAAATGTAAAATGGCTGCATATTTTCCTGGTGAGCAGGCTGTGAATGCCATCCCCCTCTGAATTTGATTAGACGGAACTAATAGCTTTTCTTCCATCCAATTGTCAAGTAAATTGGAAGGATTTTATTTTTCCAAATGTCTTTAAATAGAAAAAGATGGAAGTGTACCTGCACTTCCGATAACTGATTTTAAGCAAATGAAATAAGTTGCAGTGTTATCAGAAAGTGTAGCATAGAATATAACATGAATGGCTGTGATAAACAAAATCTTGACGGAAATGTGAGGTTTTTTGAGTATGTTGGGGTTATATTTTTGTTTCAGCCACAGTTGCCAATGTTTATCCTCAGAACTAGCTAACTAGCTTCCATCCTCCTATTATGTGAGGTCATTCTTTTAAAAATCTCTGAGTGCTTGATAGCATAATGTTACTTTGATCTTTGAATGAAAGTTGTGGAAAAGTGCAATATATAACCTCAGTTCCAAAAAACAATGGGATGCTGAGTGAAATGTGAATATCCAAAATCCAATGATTTGCTAAACTCATAATGGCGAGTTCAGACTCTTCTGCAGAGCCATGCATTTGTGACGGATGTAGTAACTGGTTTAACATTGTCTTGCTGAATATGCAAGGCCCTCCCTGAAAATAAATCCTCTGGATGGGACTATGTTGCTCTTAAACCTCTACGTACTTTTCAGGCTTTCAAGTTTTGGACTTGCAGTTTACCTAATCAGTTGTAAAATGTTCCTCTGATTAATTGTGATTTGTGCCCATGCCTTTTCCAGTCTGTTGTTTCCCCCTGCTGAAATGTTTTATGTGTTTCTGCCATTAAATCCAAAATGAGCTAATATTTTTCATGAAATAGTAAAATGTCTCAGTTTTGAAATCTGATGGTTGTTTATGTGCTATTGAGAATAAGATATGGATTTGTGAGATTTGCATAATTGCATTCTGTTTTTATCTACATTTTACATGCAGTCACAACCTTGTGGAATTTTTTTGTTGTAGTAGTTGTGGTGTAGCTGTTGTAGTAAGCATCAGACATGTTTAAAAGGCACTTTCTTTTTCTGATATTATTGTGAGATACTGAATGTCCAAAAATATATTGATTGGAAAAATGTAGTTTTTTATTCATATCTATGGGGAGCAACTTGTTGAGAAAAAGATGCATACGGTTCTCATCTCCAGTTTCTTAGTACAATCACTAACGTTTCAATTAAGGGTTATACAAAATTTTTATTTAGTTGTTTTCTGATTTACAACCCAGCTCTCTCAGGTCAGACAAGTCCCTTTTTCATTTGTGCACACCTGCCTCTAATCAAATGTAAAAATATTCTAGGCAAGATCTAACTCCACAGCAAGCAGCAATTGTCAAGCACTTCCAGTGGGTGAAGTCCTCTCTGCCTCCATTTGAGTGTAATATTCTTGACAAACACATGCCGCGTCCGCTTTTCTCCATCTGAGAACTTCTCATTTATCTTTAGCGGTGGTGACACAATGAAAACAGCAACATGCCGTGCTGCCCTGGCACACACAGCAAGAGCAGACAGCCAGTATATTAGGAAAGGTGCTTTATTGAATTAACTAGGCAGTTTTGTTCCTAAACCAATATTGCAAGACTATAAAGGGGTTGGGGGACTGCAGGCTCACACAAAAGGCTGCTGTGGAGGTGGAAGAGCCTGCAGGCAGCTCTTCATGAAAGCACAAGGTTTGGTTTAGGTCAAAAGAGAACTCCTGATCTGGAAATAACAGAACATTCCGGAAGAACACAGCTGTCCCACCCAGCCTCCCAGCTGGCCTCACCCTGTCTCTCTGACTGCCCGTCTTACTTTCTCTGGTTTTGGATTGTTGACTTTACATCCTGCTGCCTCTGTCTGTCGTCCTTTTTACATACCAAACTGCTGTACATTGGATTTGACTGACAGGAGTTTATAAACCAGTGTCAACACAGAAACTTACAGAAGTTCAATGATAGCATTCATTTAGCAAACCTTGTCCTGCTGTTATGAAAAGGAAACTTTGTATGTCTTCATAGTTTAGGAAACAAGTTATCCTTTATCACAATATGGCTGAAAAGTATTTCTTACGCATGTTCCCAGTTGTGTAACATTTTTTATGTGTTATGACAGATCAAGTCAATTTAACTTTGGCCATATCTTGATTCATGTTGGTTCAGGCACACTCCAGGTTGAAAAAAGACAAATTGTTATGTTTTTAAAGTGCAATAACAAATCATGATCATATTAGGACAGAATAAGAAAGTAAACTCTAGTTTATGGAAAAGCTAGAGTAAAATGGAATTTTACTGCAGGGCGTTGGAAAAGAGGCGTTTACTGATGGTCGAACCTCTTATTCAAAAGGACAGTGGGGTTTTCAACAAGGTCATGGATTAGTGGACTGGATTGTTTCATTGATCTATGGGCGTACAGAGCTTTGCTGTTCAGTCTACATGTCTTACATGGACAGGGCCGGACTGGGACAAAAAGTCAGGCTGGGGGTCATACGCTCACTTAGGCCACCCCCACTCATACACTGTACAAATATGTCCACACTTGAGCAAGTGGTGCACACAACCACAAATCCATGCACACACATATGGGTAAATAATCGCCAAAAGCTCATCATTCTATATCAAATTCAAATCAAACTGGAACAGTTTCTCCTCTCTAGCCCCAAGCCTTCTTCAGGGATCTCAGTGTCTTCATCTTAAAAGCCTAATTTACCTAAAAAACATGTATTGTAATCAAACTTCCCTTGTTTCTGATCAGCTGTTTTGTATCAATAACATAATCATATTTCATACATAATTCAAACTTAAACCAACAAGTTGTTTTCCTACTATATTGATTCCCCTTCTTCTGAGCTACAACCAGGCTTAGATGACCCTGCCTGCAAGTCTTCCCTAGAATCATCATTATCTACCAGCAGTAGAAGTGAATATAAGAGAAAACTGTGTACCCATTACATCAATAAGAACTAATGAACAGTACTGTCACCACATATTTGCATTATGTGTTTAACTGTTTAGGTGTCATATGCTACTGTAAGTCTTACACATTCATTACTCATTCTTAAAAAGCATGACTTGTCCTGCTGTTACTCTGTGTCTGCTGCCAGTTCCTCTTTATAACTACTGGACTGTCCTCCCTCTGAAGCACCTATACCTGCATTATATCCAGCTTTGCAACAAACACACGCACACACAAATTCCATATGGATTTGTGAACATAAACCTCAGACATCAAACACATTTAACCAGCAACGATAGAAAGATGCAATCACATCATTTACAGCAAAACCAGATAAACACAGTTTAACTGATTAAATCAAAAGTTTCCTCATCAGCATTTAGACAAATAAAGAATTTTCCCTAGCACAGTTTTGCAATTATTTGTGTTGGACGGGGACAGATATTGGCCCAAATGTTAAAATATCCACCTATCAGTTTAACACACTACATATTCAAACTAATTATTTTATTTTATCCAGGTTATACCAGGAAACCCCCAAATATGACCCACTGTATATCAATGGTCGGAACATCCATTTGTAGTTTTATGTTTGGGCTAAAATGAGTTTAACAAGCAACAAACCACTGCAACATGAAGTTTTGACAGGAGGTCACAGGGTCATTATTACAGCTACATAAACAGCTCAGGGAGAATCTAAACCAGGTCATATTGTTATCTTGAGATAAAAGTTGCCACATTTAACAAATCCCCTGTATTTGTCAATTACTAAACGGTTAACTCACGTGACATCGCGGGTGACTGAACACCGCTGGTGGTGGAGGCTTTGAAATTATCTGAAATTTTGCGCATTTGCCCGCCTCCTCTTCAAGCGCCTTTTTGTTATTGATCAAGTGTCTCTCTGGCCCCCCTTTTCCTCTTTTTTCCGAGTCTATTAGCGCCAGTGCCACCATTCCTCTGCCTCTCTGTCATTGCACCTCCGTGCGCTTTTGTGTTGATTAGTCTGAAAATAAAAGTTGACCACTGACATTTTGAGCAATCGCCACAATTTGTAACAACTGACGAGCACACATCGTTTTATTTGTGGGTGGGTGCCAGTTTAATCAGGCCAATCAGCTGCAACAACGTATTTTGCTATGATTATTATTATATTCTTCCTCTTCTTTTTTCTTCCCCGCTGTTAGGGCCCTGTATAACCAAAGCAAGAGCTGTGTCCAGCTCATTGAAACAAGCTCTGTTATGGTATGGTATGTCCGACTTTGTTAAGGCTACTGCTTGTTACAATCCTATATTGTGGTGTTCATGCACCTTCCTGTGTCTTGAGGGTGTCTGGTCTGGGGACCTCAGAACTGCATCTCTCTATTTTTGCACATGATATTGTTCTGTTGGCTTCCTAAAGCCATGACCTGCAGCACACTGGAGTAGTTTGCAACCGAGTGCAAAGTGGCTGGGAGGAAAACCAATTATTTTACAGGGTGGCTGTACTCAACCTTAGAAACAAGGTGAGGAGCTTGAACATACAAAATTAACCGGGAGTAGAGCCCTTGCTCTTCAGCACTGAAAGAATTAAGTCTCCTGTTCACCTCTCTTTGGAAGTTTTAGGGTATGTTCAACTTGAAAGAGACCTCAGGGCAGATCAGAGTATCTGAGCCTTTTGGCCTGGGAGTGTCTCAAGATCCCCAGGAGGTGCTGTGGAGGGTCGTTGGGAAGAGGAATGTTTGTCAATTAGTAAAATACTTTTGCCGTTCACTAGGTCTTTTTCGACGTACTCTTCTACATGGCTCCCATTCACTGATGGCGTTGCCACAAATTCCATTTTTTAGTCACCGCTTGACATTCCCATCACATGACTTGGTGCTGCCCAGCACAAAATAATTAAACATGTTGTCAAAATTGTAAAGCCTGGATTGTGAAACTATGTATTGGTGTTAACAGTGTTTTATAATCAGGTTTTTTGATAAGACTGACTGGATTTTTCTGCTGTAGCGTGACACCCAGAGGACTTTCACACAGACACTGCATCAGCTCCGTTGTCAAGTCTCAGAACCGTTGGTGCCTACCAGTGTTGTTTTTGGCAGCCATTTGAGTTTTAGTCCTAGTCTTTTTGGCGAAAATACATATAAGTTTTAGTCACATTTAGTCATTTCAATAGATGATAGTTTTAGTCCAGTTTTAGTCCAGTTTTAGTCCAGTTTTAGTCGACGAAAACTCAAAAAGGTTTTTGTATAGTTTTCGGCAGTTTTAGGAGGATATAGACAGGAAAAAGTATCAGTCTTTAAACAATTGAAATTTGCACATTCATTAACTGAAATAAAATCATGAAGCTTTGCTGGTCCCTGACTTTTCCTGAAACTATGTAATTTTTATAAATAATTATTAAAAATAATCCTCACATTTAGTAGCTGATGTAAATAACAGAGAAAAAATACTAACTTTTGTCGATTTTTGCAGCGGCGGGTTCTGACCACTTGGCTGTTCTATTTTTAGTTTCCCCGACGTTCTCAGATCAGGTGAAATGGGTTGCGATGATGCGGCAGCAGCAGGAGGCAATAGGCTATGCGCTGTCACTTCTAAATAGTTTTAAATTGCATTGTAATAGTGCAAATTGTTGTCATGACCGTATAAATATTGTCCATTGTCGTCATGACCGTATAAATATTCTGGCCTTCATATAACGCAACTTATGCCATGTTGTCTGGGATGTTGTCTGGCATGTTGTCATCTCTCCATTGCTTCAGACTATCAACTCAGTCTGTTTTTTAGAAACAATATTCAGGCTGTGCAAATTGAAGTTCTGATTTAGTTTGTTTCGGTGGCAAACAAGTCTACAGATGCTATTTTAGCCTACTTCCTTTTGTAAAGCAGTATTTGATTATAATTAATATTATTTTAGCTGTAAATGGGCCATTCTGGACTTCATTGCTGCTGGTAAATGCGGCACATTTACCGCCGCCTCTACAACGCATGCTGTTTTTCTTTCTGATGGATTTTTATTGAAAGTTTGTCCATAGTTAATTTTGCCGTTTCCCAACAACAAACAAGCCCTTTTGTTGATGCTGCTGCCGTGCTCCGTCAATGAATTAATAAACTTAATGAATGAATGAATGAATGAACGCCTTTATTGTCCTTGAGCCCGAAGACTCAACGAAAGTGAGACCTGTCTCCCATATACATAACTGCGTGTCTGTGTGTGTGTGACTGACCGCAGGTGTTTTGCAGTGCACTGCTGGTGGTGAGCGTGGCCAACAAGGGCCACTCCTTGTGCATTTCTTGGCAGATTACAGCACAACAGCAAAAATCTCAGATTCTGAATGTCTGACACACCACCCACTAACATTTTCGTTCAGTCTCGTCTCATCAACGAAAAACTCGTGCATGTCTCGTCTTGTTTTCGTCATGAAAGAGAAACATTTAACTCATCACCGTCTCGTTATCGTCATTAAAAAAAAGGGTCGTCAACGAAATTCGTCTTTGTCATTGTTGACGAAAACAACACTGGTGCCTACTGGCGAACTGGCCTGCGTTCACACCAGTTTAACCAGAACCAAAGTGGATGGACTTTACTCTGCAGAAGTAAAACATAAACAGCTTGGAGATTTTTTCCTGAGTTAGTGGTTTAGTCGTCAGGCACCAGTGTAATCTACTGTTTCCCAAAATAAACAATATATTCAAACAAAGAGTGAATTTCCCATTGAAAACCAGCTTTTCAGGTGGCTTTTTAAACATTCCAGTCTCACATACATACAGCTCCTCCAGATCCTGTTTAGATACTTTTCAGGCTGATGATGAAAATGACAGGAAAACTTTTGATTACTGAGGTTGAGCCCTCATATGTCACACAATGGTCTGTTTTTCTTACAAGATAAATGTCAGATTACTTACTTTGTTCTCTGACTAATTTTAGGAGGGAAGCATTAAGTCAGTGTTAATTTATATCCTTTTTCTTGCAGATAAAATACCTTTGCTTTGATGTTTACTCATCCTGTAATTTCACTACAGAATTACTTCATCCTTTCAACAAGGGGCCTTATAGTGAGTACTAGGAGTGCTTTCCTTCAAGTGGCATTTAGGACATGAACTTGATAGCATTCACAGTAACAACCCACAGGCATGGACATGTTTTGGCATGTATATGTGTACCATGAACTTTCAATGTGTATTATGCAAGAGCCAAGAGATGAGATCCAGACAAAGAAAAGGATATAGACTTGACTTTTGATAAAACTCAAATGTGAGACTTAACATCACATGTTTGATGTTTATCTTTATACGTTTTGATGGTGAAAAACTGCTAAATATTTCTCAGCAATATAAATTTTTCCTCTATTACTAAATCTACACTGTAAAACTAAAGTGTAAATTCTTCAGTCTACACTATGCAAAAAGAAGATGTTAATTAATGATTTGATCTCAGTGGGATAGTCCCACATCACACAGTCTAAGATAAGTTCGGAGACGGAAGGCTCAGGGGCACAACATGTGGGTTTCCCCCTTGTTTAGTGCTGTCAGAGGGAAAAAAGCATCAAAGCATCAGAGTCAGGCTGTTATCTCGACCTCACCGAAGAGCTGTCGCAGATAAACGAGAAAGTGGTTAAAGTGGTCTGAGTTCACTGTGTTACACCTCAAACTCCAGAACACACTGCCTAGAAGGGCAAAGGTGTGCACACACACACACTGGTATGCATTAGTGAAAATATGCATCACATTCACACATGCACACACACTTCTACTCTTTCTGATCATCTATCTTTAGAGCATGGGGGTTAAACGAGAGATAATCAACAATATGCTGATTAGCTTCTGAGATCCTTGTGCGTGCAAAGATTTGCTGCCTGATTTCTTTTTGCTCACAACGGCCACCTGCTTCCACCCACATCATCTGCCGAAAAAGAGGTGGATGTGTATCATCTTCCCAGGCATCGAAGACAATAACAATACCAGCTGTGTATTTCTGAGCCAAAAACCTTTACAGAGAGGGGAAAAAGTCATAAGGATAAATAAATAGAGAGAGAAATGTACGATTTTTTATTCAATAATATCTAAAACATGTTGTAAGTGTAGAGTATCTGTTTGAATGTAGAATAATTTACATGTGCTTACTTAAAAAACTAAACTGCAAACTTTGGTTGACATTGACTTTAACTCAAGCAAACTCTATTTAATGGTGTACAATCTAAAGCTCTCCAAGCAAATAGTAGGAATGGTCGATGAAATATCCCCTTTACAACACTTTCTTAATGGTGATTTTTTTCTTTCTTTTTTTTTAAGAAATATAGTTGTATAACAACTCATAAGTATATTTATTAATGAGCTTATGAAAAGGTGAAAACTACTGTTCTTGGGAGCATCTCCTCCAAAAAGTAACCTTTAAACGTGCTGCAACCCACACACATCAAAATGGAAATGTTTCATTTGAAGATAATCTTTTTTATTCTTCAAAATCTTCCTATATGGACAAATAATCATTGACCAATAACAGACAGAAAGATTTTGGCATCCACCATCAAAAGTGACTTAGATTTATTGTGAGGGAGTTTGGTATTACGATAAGATGACTGCCTGAGAAGCAGCATCCCTGAAGAGGGAGAATGAAATAAAAGGATTTATCCACAGACACTAATCATTCCCAACTTAGAGCAATGGCACAAAAAGGAAAGAATGTGTAAAGAGCCGATGGACACAAAGACTTCTCGGTGATCAAAAGGAGAATCAGGGGTGACTTCTTCCACTGAGCCATTGTCTGTGTGTTTCATGAAGTATCAGTCGGCAGAGGAGGAGGAAGGAGGGGAGGGGATCAAGGATTTCTTGAATTAAAGAGCCTCTGTGCTTTTCTCTCACCTTTTAATCCACCACATTGCTCTTGCCATCCTTTGCCACTTTCTTCATTTCTTCATACACAAATAGATCTCTCTGAGCTGCAAACTTGGCATGATCTGCACGTTTGTGTGTGTTGGGGAAATTCAACTTCAAAAGCTGAAAGCCTGGGGAGGACTGGGTGGGCTAGTTGCAGATGTGTGTATGTGTTTAAAGGCTTGGTTCATGCATGTGCTTTGTGAAGGGAGTAGGGAGGTTAGAGCCACCGGGATAATGACCATGACAGCCGCCCAACAGACTCACCCCCCGCTGTCTTTTTAAGTCCTTGTTTAAGGTTTGGCTTCGGCTTTCGCTTTGAACTGCGACAATCATGTCCGATCGCAGCGGATCTCCCAGGATTTCTCATCCTCTCAGCTTCGATGCACAAGGCTGAGAGGCACTTGGCTGCAATAAAGTCTTGTCTTTTTGACCAGTGGACAATAAGGTCCATTCCCTTCCCATTTGATTAGCTTATTGCTACATTCAAATACATATACAGGGACCTCACACCTGCTTTATGATCAATCAACAGAGAATAGTCTTATTAACCATATCAAAGCAGTGATACTTCAATTAGGTTTTATTTTTTATTTACTTTACTTGAAAAATATGAGAGTTAGTATTTTCAGTCACACATCATTCTTTGACACCAGTCAGTTCACTCCTAGCCCAGTTAATATCGCACTCTTCGGCACAAATGACTTCTTTGAAGCATTTTTCACGTTTGTCCATCAGTTCGTGACTTTGCTGCAATGTTTAACCATATTTTGTGCAAAATTCCTCCAGTTCTCTCAATTAAAAGTTTGTAAAACAGGCGCTTCATGTCTAAAAAATCTCCCACATAATTATGGTGAGATTTAGTATTTGGTTGTGCCAAAACCACCCATTTCTCCCTTGGAACTCCCTCCTTGGCTGATATGTTTGTTGTGTATTGTGTAGCTAAAAAGTTCAGATTGCATAATTTTGGAACACCCTTTGCTTTAATTCATGGTTGAAACATTGACAGAGAACTGCCCAGTTCCGAAGACAGCGAAGCAACTCCAAACCATAATAGGGTGCTTCCACCACCATGCCTCTCAGCTGTTATCAGGAGACATAACACCACTATCACTGTTGCCAAATAGCTCTATCTTTGATTTGTCTTGCATGCAGGCCAAACTAGCACAGCCTGCTTCTGATTATACATGCAGCGCTTTAACTTCAGCAAATACAAGATTTACCTGTAAATCCTGTGAGGAGATTTCGGGGTTCTCTAAAATTTTGCATAAAACTTGCATCCTGAGCATTAACCATCTTTATCTTGTGACCTTGATGCTCTTTACTTTCACAATTCTATTAACTCTGTGCGCATATTTCCCAGAATAATTACTGAGTTGCGCAGATTTATAAAGCATATACGAAAGTGTTTCTGGCCATTTTTAAGGCAAAACGAAAACAAATCACTGAGTAAGGATGTACTAACACACAGGAATTTCTACACATTTCACTTTGTCTTTGGCGAACTATTCTGTAGTGTGTTCACAAACACTGATGAATGCTGGATGAGTCTCAAAGACATATCTGGGGAGAGCACAGCGATCTCACATGGGCTTGTATAACTTTCCAGATGCTCCTTCATGATTCACAAATATGCTAAGAGAAAGTTGCCAACACAGTTTTAAGCAAACTTAATGGTTTTAATATTTGTGCCTGTTCAGCTATGAAACCATGAAGCGAAGAAGTTAAAATGTGCCCAAAACAGCAGACTGGATGTTTAAATACCTATCTAATGGCCACGAGCTAGAACTGTTCACTTTGGCATTTAGAAAATGACTAAACTACTTATTTTTATCTGATTATTCACATTATCTGAAGTTGGAGCTAACAATGCTAATGCTGACAAGCAGTTTTTAATTGCAACTTGCAGTTTAACACCATCAGTGACTTAAAATACAGAAATATGAAGAGAAAAATTTGGTTTTAACAACAAATGTCTGTCTGTATTGTCTTCATGCCTTACAGTACATGACTGAAAATGTTCCCAATGTCTTATGGTTCACCACCGTTGAATCAGAGAGGCCCATAGAGATGTGGATGGATCTTGTCGCACAGCTGGGATGCCATCCTCCACAGGATGGCAGGGGCATAATCATCCTATGCTGTCCTAAAAAAGAACAGCCTATAAGAAACTTAACAGCAACATCATGTGGTCCTTCTGAGGAAAGCTACAGGATAGCCAAAACATAGGTACACATAGACCTTATTTTCTTTACTGTCACATCAAAAGGAAGTTTAGTGTAATCATTTTGTTACAAGTATTTTAGGGTTATTAGTTCTGTATCCTCAAAGAAAAAAAAGGCATTACCAAGATGAAGAGAAAATATGGACCCACAAAGGAATTTTGATCTTGAAGAGCATAAAAATGTGACAAGAACTAGAACTGGTGGTGGCGACATTAGCTTAAACGCTAACAATTGTTAATATTGTTTTCACAGTACAAAAACGCTACAAAAGAGAGTAACAAAACAGATGTTTTCTTACGGTGTACTGAACAGGAGAGAAACCGAACCTAATGCCAAATGATTAGCTAGTTGTTATTTTACGCAGTGTAAAACAAAGCAGCCAGAAGGACAGTAAATCAAGATAGGCAGAAAAGATTAACTATTGAATTAGAGTGCAAACTTAAAACTGTCCATTAGGTTATAAGTTAGGGTTCTGTCAACATTAATCCCTCAGTCTCATACAACCAATAGAAACTTCTACATCTCATCTGAAGCTCCAGATTCTTCGGTACATAATCCTCTCCTCTAAATCGAGCATCACACGGGATGTTCCTTGTATTCATCCATTCAAAGAGCATCAAGGCAGAAACAGTGAAAAAATGTCAGCAATCATGGTACATGATCAGCTAATGTTAGTAACTGCAGTTTGTTTTGTCATACTGTATGGAGCTGGGTCACCACAGTTCGCTTTTGTGAACTAATTCTCCTAATTCTGGTCTTTTGCTGGGTCTTTGAGACTTTTTTCTTCACCACATTTGTTAGAGGTCCATTACTAAACTTTGGCAGATTTTTACACTTTGGCGCCCCCTAAAGATGGTTAATTTGTCACCCGTCATCTGTCTCTTCTCTAAACTCTCTCCAGCAAGTAAAAGTCAGTCCGATGTTGACTCTTGTCTGTCTTATTTCTTGGTCTGTAGCTTTCTCTTTTTTTCCTGTTTCTTCCAAAATTGTCCTCTTGCTTTTCTTCTACAAATCAGCTATGGTCTATCTTCAAAATGACCAGTATGTTGAAATCCAGTTGCTGATGTGTGACGTGGTGCCATACAGTGACATGCTGCTGTAACGTGATGCTCCTGACTGGGAAAATAAAGTTGTGAAAAGCAGTTTCTCAGTCTCGCGATGCTGCAGGGCAATGGCGGCTCCAGGAATATACAGTACATAGTGAATGTCAGTGTGCCATTAAAATGAGTCAGAAACAAAGTTTTGAGGTCAGAAAGTTATGTTATGTTACTTTAACCTGCAAATTTCTCTTCAAATGTGTTATTTTAACCTTCTGATGCATAAATTATTAAAAGAAAGCACCATATTTTTTCACATGCAAAATTTTACTTCTACAGACATGTACAGTGATACTTTTCTTTATTTTTAATATTATTTGAATTTTACTTTAGTTTATTTATTTCTACCTATTCTATTAAAAAATCTAGAAGATAATGTGTTGTGTTATTTTGTTGTCCTGTTTATCACTGAGGCAAACTTGGTAATTACAATGTATGGATATATCTAAGATTTTATAATATATCTATTTATTCTACAGCAAGTGGCAGCGTATTGGATGATTCACTAATGTCCAATGAAGTTACTAGTTTGCAAATATATTACCCACACCCCTGCATATACTACAAAGTAGAAAGCAGCCTTTGAATAGGTGTCCACTACAATGGACACTATGCATCAAAAGGCCTGTAAAATTTTAGTTTTCATGATTAAATTTGCATCCCTTGGTGGTACTGAATGATTAAAACATTGCTTTTTTTAATCATTATGTAAAATGCTACTTTATTGTAATGATAATTATAAGACTATAATAAAAACATTCTAAATAAGCTTTAAAGAACCCATCTTAATATTTCTTGGGAAACAGTTTTACTTGAAAATTCCCATTTCTATAGTTTAGTGGCCTGCAATCAATAATATTCAGAGCAAATGTATACTATATACCAGATGTATAATATATTGCCAGTAATAATATCCAATAAACTTCTGTAGGATCTCCACTTTTAGTAACTGTTTTGTTCTATACAAAATACATTAATTTGATTTAAGATTACTCTGATCATTTTGATTATTGCAGATTCAAAGTAGGATTGACACTAAATAAGAGGTTAATTAAAGGGAAGTGAATACAAAAAAACATACATAGCACACAAGCATTAAATTGCACACCAGCACGCATGTCTGTTTGAATATGTTGTGTTGTTGTGAGTCATAGTGTACTCATTTGTTAGAGAGGCAGGGAATCCCCGACATCGCAGCTTCTAGTCATGTAACAAATTGGTATAATTGTGGTTGAATAGAAATTGTGGTTAAGCAAACAACTATCACTATGCCAGTTCCATTCTCTAACACTGCCTCCTGTACAAACACTCATCTCTGAATTTAGTTTATTTAAAAACAAAGGCATTATCTTTCATTCTTTAAAGATCTAAATCGAAATAGCATACAGAAGCATTTTTAAAAAAGCAAAAACACACGCCCAGAGGTGCCTCTGTGACTCTTGGTTGAGTCCTTTCCATAAAATCATTGCTAAGTGTTTGAAAGGCACATTATCTTATTCTTTTATATTTTGAAGTTGAGTAGGACGTATGTCATCTCAGAGTTGCTGTAGAGTGGGCAGACTATTGCCCAGGTTGGTGGGATTTGTAGTTCAAGAGTGAATAAAAAGACTGCGATCCATGTGGAATACAATACCTGATGTCTCGTCTCTATTTATTATTTTGTAATCAGCTATTCATTTAGGTTAACTCTAGGAAGCTCGGTTACATTGTTTATGCAACCCTCTCCGTGGGCCTCATTCACTAACCGTTCTGCGGACAAATTTGTTCGTAGGTCCTACTTACAAACTTTTTACAAAGAATGTTCCATTCATGAAAATCTTTGCATCTTTGATTGAGTCTTGTTTTTAGCTAACAACAAATCATATGACCTCTCAGTACTCTTATGGACATTTGAGTGCCGACATGGTTGAACAAAGTCAGCTTTTGTGTTGTTTTTTGTTGTTCTGTTCATGAAAATAAAATGATGAAAACAATGAAATGATTCTGTCAGAATTTTAAAATAACTTTGGAGAATTTGTAAAGCATTATTTTAAAATAAGTAGCGAGATATTACAATTCATTTCCCAATGTTATAATTTTCCTCAGGGGAAAGATATGACATTTTTAGTCATTCATTCATGAACAAATCACAGTCAAGACAAGATTTAATTCTATTGCTGGTCTTCCCAACACCATCAGTGCAATAGGGTCTGGCATCCTTGCCAGATCAGTTCCCTCAACAACAAAAATATCACTAAATGTGGTCTTTAATAATTAAGATTTACTACAAGTGTCTTTTTAGAACAATGATTAGTTTTATAAGGAAATTGAGAAAATGCTCTGGCCGTGTGGTTAATAACACCACTGACTATTCACTTGGAGGTTTCATGTCATCAAATGCAGCATTCACTTAATCAGCACACAGCATCTTTAAAAGATGCTACAGTAATTGGCAATTTGCTTAACAAACTGTAGAAGGTACAGTTGGCTATGAAAGAAGATGTATCCTACGGTTTACCTTTTCCCGCTTTAACCACTGCACCACTAGGATGTCCTGATGCAGTCATGGGACCAGACTGCAACTGCAAACAGATGATTTTCATTCATTCTTTTGGCATTATTTCCTATTTTTCCTCATCCATTTCAGCACTTTTTGTGTTTGTTTGCACTCGGCCATAAGTCTTAACTTTATAGGGGCATTTACCTAGAGTAGGGCCAGCTGGTTTGTCCTTTCAATTTACAAGAGATTGGCATTCACTGATCTAAGAGGAAAGATAAAAACCATTTCGCGATCTGCAAACACATTTGAGAATCTGTCAGAGGTTTTCATAAAACAAACTTTTTAAGTGCAACTCAAGAACAACTTTAAGACGATTTATAATTAGATATTGGTGACTGAGGCCAAATGTGAACAAGGGCTCTCGACAAATCATTTCATGGAGACATTTCCTGCTTTTTGTGAATGTAAATATGTACACAACAAGGTAGAGGAAGGGAATGATCCAACATGAGAAAGAAAAAGAGACAAGATTTTTAAAAGGACTATTTTCTGTTTACTGTGTTAAACTTGAAACCTTGTTGGAGAAAAACATGCATCTTTGAATTGTAATATTTGTAAAGTTATGGGATTATTTTTTAGAAATATGACTGACACAATGAAAAGAATGAGTGTATCTTGTTGACCAAACAAGGACTTGAAAGGAAAAATTACTGCAAGGCCCAAATTTACTATCGCCTTGCATCTGACACAGACTTAATTTGGTGTTAAATGTTACTGCTAGTATTTACTAATAAGAGATTGTGATCATTTAGCCAGTGAAAGGCATAGATATAATAATCTCTGTACCTAGACCTGTTGTATAGGATTTTATTGGAATAAGTCTTCTAGAGGGCAAAACTTAAGGAAGTGATTATCTGAATAAATCAAGCATAATTATTTAATAAGCTTACACAATTCACTGCCTGCTGGAAAAAGCACATCTTAATCTCTGCACTTGACATGGCCATAATGGTTGTTAGAAAGAGGACAAACAGCAGGAAGAGATGGCATGTGAAACAGGATTTTCTCTGTTCATGTATATTTTCTTTGGAATGCCAGGAGAAGATAGAACATGTCCAAGGCGTTATTATACTTGAGCAAGCAGAGAAAATATAAGAAATATAAGACCTAAAACCTAACATGAAGGAGTCTTGCAATTTCCACTACATGAAAATGTTGTAGTGCATTTTCTTTTTTTCTTTTTTCTTTTTCATTTTAATGACTTTTTTCTATAGGACACAACTTAACTTGAATTGATGTCATCATTCACATTTTCACCAGCTGCTTTTCTCTAGTGTGTGAGGTAGATAGAGGTACGAAAGGGAGAGAATACTGGTCCATATTTATATTCACATCTTCATTTTCCTCAATAATGGCTGCTTACAGAAATCCTGCAGGTTTTTCCTCATTGTTGTTATTCCACATCAAGTTATATGTCACGTTCGCACATGCTAATGCTAATTCTGATCAGTTTTAAAGAAAGAAGAAAAATTTGATCAATAAAATATAGTTTTACTAAAGAAGTCTAACGTCACCTGCATCGTATCAAAGAAGATCCAATAAAAAGCTGTTTTGGTCTGTTTTAACAAGTTGTACCTGCGTTCTTAGGGGAACTGTGGCCTCCTGATCATCTATATATCTGCCTGTTTGTGACTCTGCTTATTTCAGCAAAGCTGGCAGTCTGCTTTTATCATGATTGCACTGCTTATGATTTGCACCACTTGCTTATTTGCCTAGTAAGTCTACAGTACTTCACTGACTTGATACATATTTGAGTTTGGCTGATAATACTCTAGACCAGGGGTTCCCAAACTTTCTGAGCCACAACCCCCAAGATAATATATGTTGGTGTTCACGACCCCACCCTGATTGTGTAATATATCAGATGGGTCATCCTGCAGCATCCTCTAACATGCTAACATGCACCTAATCAGCTTTTCTCACTGATATAATACCAAATTCAGATTTGTAATATGACATGAGTACTAACTTTGTTGTTTGAGCATTAACATGTTCAAAAGTTAAGCTTCTAATTTCACAGATTTATCTCTGAATTAATGGTTTAATTTTGACAGCATATATAAATCCCAAATTCATTTGATAACTAGCCATATATTTTTCATAATTATCTGGCAACCCCCTGAAATTATCTCGCGACCCTTGTTGGGGTCGCGACCCCCAGGTTTGAAAAGCACTGCTCTAGACTTCATCCAGCTCAGTTTAAACAAAAACCAAGACATGAATTTTCACCAATGAAAAAGCCAGATCCCATCACCCACCTGCGTCATGTTTGCAGTCAACAACAGAAATAAGTTGGGATAAACATTTATGAACATTCCAATGAAATCCCTAAAGACCCTTAAAAGGATTCAAGAACACAAAAGAAATTTGTTTTTAATTTCCTGCGTGTGAGTTGCAGGTTTTGACCTTTAGCTAATTCTGTCTGCCTTCCTGACACGTCCAAGGTTTAGCCTCCACTTCCCCCCTAATCCCATCTCTTCTGAAGAATTCACAACCTCCTGCACTTTTTGGATATCTATTAGATTACATTAGCTTTTCCTCTCAGTCAGTCACTTCCTGCCCTCAGGGGAACTTGAGATAAGGACAGACTCTCAAACACACTTCTGTAGATACAAACTGAACAAATTTCCCCTCTGAGCTCTGTCTGGAAAACAAAATCCACAAACAACAAAAGATAGAGGTTCAAAAAACAAACAGAGCTGGTGGTAGGCGGCCTCAGCTGCTTAAGGCAGCGTGTGGAGGAGCTTTACGGCCAAACAGTGCGAGGAAGTAGAGATAAACAAAACAGACAATTTTCTGTCATCTCCAAGAACTCAATAAAGCAAAACAATCTTCTCTGCTTACATGTCCATGAAAAGATCCGGAGCGATGTCCTGAGGAAATACCATTTCCCTTTTGCTGGGAACAGTCTGGGAGCATTTTATCAGCAATGCAGTATGAGGAAAGAACACATAGTGTACAGTTTTTTTTCTAATGTCTTTCTACTTTAAGCGTAACAATACATGGGTATTTCCATGACTTCACGTAAACATTTGGATTTTTTGGAAGCTTTTTGAGTTCATGCAACTCTGAATAAATCTTAAAACTCTTCTCAAAACATTATTTCGGGGGTGCTTTGTAGCTCACTTTGATGATTTTTTCTTGATTGTAAAATCACAGTTTCTTTTAACTGGACAGGTTCAAATTTCCTGTTGAGATCAACAACATTGGAAACATAATCTGCAACCATAGTTGACACTGAATGTTTAAAAATGATCAAATTCTAAATTATATTGGTGCCATTAGTCGTTCATTTGAGTATGAAAGTTTCGAGACGTTTTCCAGATTATATAGGAAAGTGTGTCCAAAATTTGGATTGGTAACTTATATACAATTTTGAAATATTCATTATTGTTTTTCATTTTTTTCTACAACAATTAGTCATCTGTGCACATCAGACTAGCATTTCTCATTGCATTGATCAAATTGCAAATGCTTTTGGACATGTAGCTTTTGCTTTCATACAATTCTCTGCCATTTCATGACATTATCGTTTGCTGTGGTCATATCAGTCAAAATGAATATACTTACAACAGCAGAATAGTCAATCCCCATAAAACTAATAGTCCTCATTTCATTACTTGAGTCATTACATACAAAAGAGTTCAACTAGAAATAAAAATCTGTCAAGCAGATTTTAAACATTTCTTTATGATATTTTCCTGGAACGTCTTGATGCACAGGAGTGATTAGTATGTTTAGTTACATATAGTACAATAAAATGTTTGTACTGTTACTGTTACTTTACAGTTTGTCGTATATAAGTGAAGAGTATGTTTTTTGCATAATGCTGTAAAAAAAATGACTGTAAGACAGCAAAGAGTGTATGAAGTGAAAATGTGAATCAATGTATTCTGTGTCATGTATTCAGTTACGCTACTAAAAACAGTAACGTGTAATTTTATTATAGTTTTCAAATGGCTTTACATCCAGTGTGTGGTGCTGTCTTGGACATTTTCAGGTAGTGTCTCCAAGATCTGACTTTTTTGTATTCAGAAACACTCACAGATCAGACTGTCACAATGAAAACATGACTAAGCCATTTGAGTTGTACCTTGTTCATACGCAATGGCGGACGGACTTTTCATTTTGATGACTCTGACAGTTTCACTGACAAATACTTGCTTTTGAGGAATGAACTATCTATTTTTTAGCGAGTGACATGCTTTTGCAGGTTATCCACCAGGTTTTGCAGTTTCTACTAATCGTTTCGAGAAACGCACTAACTGCTGTGCAAATGTTAATTATGTTGTGAGAAATTCATCAAAACGACTGTGAAAAACTGTAACTGGACCTGTTGAGACTGATTCCTGGTTTCCATGTTAACAGACATGATTGAGTTTGTATGTTGGTTTGTTTTGTTGCCATGTTCCACAGAAACAAATGGCAACTTCTCAGAAGAGACAGATAGATAGATAGATAGATAGATAGATAGATAGATAGATAGATAGATAGATAGATAGATAGATAGATAGA
>JBBBVU010000007.1:8863537-8874649 GCA_037177055.1 Atherinosoma microstoma | reverse complement strand
TAGATAGATAGATAGATAGATAGATAGATAGATAGATAGATAGATAGATAGATAGATAGATAGATAGATAGATAGGACATTTAAAACACACTGAATGTTTTTGTTTTACACCCACTTTGAGCAAATCATTCTGAAGGAATAATTGTAGCCTGCTTCTCAAAACTTTGCATTACATCACAATTACCTCAAAGATATAAAAAAATGGTCAAATTATACATTAACCTTTAACGAGGTGGGTTAGAAATTACAAGCTCAGATATTTCTTCAGTGTTGTACAATTGTATTTTTAAACAAATTCTTAGTTCATAACCAATTCCTTGACTAAACATTGTGTGAGATTTGTTGACATCTAGGGCCAAAGTTGCAGATTACTCCAAACTGAATACTCTTTGATTTACTTCCTTCCAAGCCTGAAAGAGATCATAGAGCTTCGGCAAGAAGAAAAGAATGGTCCAATGCAGAATTAGTCTATGGATTTTCCATTTGAGCTACTGTGGACACATAGCGATGTAACATAGTTGACTCTGAGGGAATGGATCAGCAGTCTCACATATAATAGACAATTATTTTTATCTGATTAAATTCTAAATAATATTATAATGCATTTTTCCTTCACAAAGGTTTGCTTGCTATCAACTTTATCATCTTTACTGTAAGATGTTGACATAAACTTCTAGACAGACATTTCAGTCTGAATGAATTGTAATTAGTAATCGACTTGCCTGAAAAACATCACGGAGTGCTTATTTTTACTGCTTTATTATGTATAAAAAATGCTTTAACTGTCATAGACACTATCAAATCTGATTCCCAGACTATATCACCTATTAAGTGACAGGAAAAAAACTGTTTATATAACATGTTCTACATGTCGGGAAGTGAGACTAATGTACTACAGAAACTTGCTTTTCTCTCAGCTTCTTCCTTCTTTCTTGTAGTTTGATATAAGCACCATTAGGGGGCAGCTCAGACATCCCACATGTGTGAGGTGACTTAATGACGTTAAACACTGGGATAGAGTGTCAGTCTGTTTATTTGCCTCAAATGTTTTTCAGTTTCTGAGTGAATAGCCGCACATTTGCGTGTCAGAGCGAGATCATTTGTGTTTGTGTGACTTTCTGCTTTCTCGGGGGGGGGGAAATCTGCTGCCTGCCTATGCATGTGGACACAAGTGACTCCATCTGTATGTGTGTGTGTGTGTGTGCAGCTGGTGTATTATGTGTGCAGCTTAGTGTGTGTGTGTGCCGGGCATTAAGCCCTATCTATTTACAGAACGGGTATGTTTGGCCAATACTTCCTGACTTCCTTGCTCTTGGCAAACAGACAGACAGCTAAAGTTTGTGTATTGTTTCAGAACAGTTGAGATTGTTGGTACTTGAAAGAGATTGGGGCTTGCATGTGTTTGATTTATACGGTGTGTCTGTTTGATATCGATCATAAACGATAACACAGCTGAAGGAAGGAAAACGCATCTCCTGTTGAAGCTCTGTGCTTTGATGTCAAGGTTGAAAAGAACAATGCTCTAAGGTACAGGAGCCTTGTCTGTTTTATGCTCCCTGATTCCTCTCATGTGTCAAACAGGGAGATAAAACCTTGCCAAGACGATGTCTCAAAACACTGAGGACCTAGAAGCTAATCATCCATTTTTAGATCAGTATTTTATGAGACATAGCTCTTCATGAATGTCCTTTTATTTTATTCCCAAACAGGAGGGATAAACACAAAAAGGATTTACTGAGTTAAAATGGAATTTCCATGTAAAGGAAACTCATTTTCAAAAATATGCCACCATTATCTCCAGTGCTCACTAAGCAGTGTTTTGCTCCTTCTGTTCCATGTGTGATACAAGTGCTGATCACGTGTATCAGAAAGCACATGTAAAAGCCAGCCTTGGTTTCATTTCACTGTCACCATACTGACCTCTGCTGGTGTATGTTGAGTTTGCATGATTGGAAAACCATTCAACATACATCAGGCAAGGGAAGGCCCAATCAAATGGGCTGTATTTATTTATTTATTTAGGTCATTTCATACATAAGGCAACCCAATGTGCTGTACTTGATCAAAAGAAACAAACACGAGAACACATACAGTGATACCAACACTGTATGTGTGATACCAACAGAGGTAAGTGGGACATACATCACTGTCAACATCATCATCATCATGGTCAATCTACATGTGCAAGAAAATATAAATTAATTTATATTTTATATTAAATAGAAAAACTCATTGCCTTAATTAAAAGCTGTGACAAATAAAATAGTTTTAAGACCTGATTTTAAGGAACTGAGGTCTGAAATAGACAAGGTTTTCTGGTAGTTTGTTCCAGATATTAGGAGCATAAGAACTAAATGCTGATTCTCCATGCCCAGTTTTAACTCTCGGGATGGAAAACAAACTTGGACAAAGATGATCTTAGAAGAAGGCCCAGGCAGGTTCTTGAACCCACAACATCCTGGGTGAAAGTCACATGTGCTGACCAGTCAGCTGAAGGTATATTTGATAAAGTTTTTAGGAAATCTCCGAAATGGTATAATGAACAACTGATTAGATTTTGGGGATGATCCGGGTCCGGGCTGGTTGCAGGAATTTTTTGTAACACTAGAACCGCCAACATTCCAAAACCCCTAGGAACCACCAGTGGGGGTCATTTTGACACCCTGCTGACGCAGCATTAAAAAAAATGATAAAGGTGGCGTTTACAGAGGCCACATTTTCCCACCCTTTCAATCTTTTTAACACGGGATTTATTGCATCACACGTGGAGAATGGATCATTCTGGCATGGATGCAGCTCCGGTAGAGGACACATGCATTCAGTGCAGCCAGGTCCAAAACGTTATAAAACACCACAACAGGCCATCTTGTAGTTACAGCTTCAGAGGAATACTGCCATCTTGTCAAGGATTTCTACTCTTCAGTCTTCTGCATAATGTTTTCGGAGGCATAGTTTCTGTGTCTGTCTGTTAGTAACATATCAAAAAGTTATGGAGGGAATTTGCTGAAATTTTCAGAAAATGTCAGAAATGGAAAAAAGGTACTGAAGAAAATTCTGGCACATCCAAGCATTGATTTGACAGAGGCATGCACTTAAGCTTTGTATGGGATCATACAGTACCCTGGTGAGGCATCAATATAGAACTGGATATCATCAGCATAATTATGATAAGATATTTTGTTTCCATGATCCAAGCTAATAGGAGCATGCCATTACAGTTTTTGTCCTGCTATCATGTATTCTGGTTCACTGTTGTAGTTACTGAGATTCCTGATGGAATTGAGCTATCTTTAATGTTACAAGCTCCGTCTGTGCCTTTCTTGTTGTGACATAATATCTGCGTTATAAAAGGTCTGGTAGGTAAAGTGGCAACAGGTTAATGACATGTTTGGTAATACAAACATGCATGTGTGACAGTGTGGTCCTGTCACTATGCCTCCGATTGAGGATGTGCCCTGGCTACTTGGCCACAGGGATATTCCTTTGGCTGACTGGTCAGTGTGTGTGATTCTCACCCAGGAGGTTGTGGGTTCAAGATCCCACCCAGGCCCTTACTTGGCCCTGCAACACAAACATGGAAGCTGGGACTTTCTGAAGCAAAGGTTTTTTTATTCACCACATCTGAAAACCTGCATTTTGACCAAATGAATAAGCAAGAAAATATGTCTGTGTGAGTTTTTTTTTTTTTACATAACTAAAAGTATTTCAGCTCTGGTTGTCTGCATTTTCACTGATGTCTAAGTTACAGAATTAATAAAGCAAATCAAGTCAGCTAACATGTGAAATGGAGGATTAGGATCAGAAAATCAATTATTTTCCTCTTTTTTCCCCATAAGGAACATGGCAAAACAAACACTTCATTATTGTGATCTTTTGTCTCTTTGGTTTCAATGTATTGTTTTAAAAACTTCTTGGACCAGCCATCAGATAACCCATGATGTTGCTTGGGATTTTGAACTGCCATTCAATAATAATAATTTTGAAATAAACATCAGCAACCCTATTCACACCCAAAAAAATCACCATCTGTAAAATGTATAAAAATTCCACTAAATTAAAATAATGTTGCTAGTCTTACACTTGCTGTGTTGCTATGAAAATGGAGGAAACTAGCAAGTAAAACCACCTCAATAGGAAAATCTCAACACTAAAAAATCAAAGTCTTATTAACTATTTTGGATGAACAGATTGTTTTTTTGTTGTTTTTTTATGTAAAAAGGTGTTGTCCACTGAAGTGCCACAGAGGATTTAGTAGATACAAGCAAGTCAAGCTTGTCCCTCACCAGAGGCCTGTAAAAATACTATCATGATAACATGGCAAGATATATTTGCGACAATATGCAGCTGGCGGATGGCATTTGAATAATTTGGAAGAAGCTCGCTTAAAAATGGGTCAAATTTTTTCTAACTCAACTTTTTGGATATGGTGTCATTCCTAATTGACACTATCTTCACAAAAACAAGGTAAAACCTGTCAAAAAGTACACAAAACATACATCAGTTTTGGAAACATTCCCCCCTTTCTGAACCTGACCCCTATTTAAGCGAAACTGAGGCAAAGTCTAAACTACCCTGAGGTCTGAACGATCAAAGGTTCAAATTTAAATAGTTTCGAGGTTGTGTAGGGGTACATTGTTGCTCATGGCATGGGAACCTCCCTCATCTGTGAAGGCTTCATTAATGCCGAACATTAAACTATATCCAAGCTTTGTAAACAGTCATTTTAGGTTTCAGAGCAACATATGCTGCCATCAAGGCAACGTCTTTCTTAAGGAACGCCATCAAGACAACGCCAGACCGCATTTTGCACATATCATTTGGGTTGGGGGGTGGGAATATGGGGAGAAATGTACAAGAAAAATGCAGAAAGGGCTAAGTTAAAACCAAATTCAACTCGTCAACTTGTGTCCCAGCCAGTCTCCTCTTCAGCATTTGCTTGCTCAGAGTTTTAGGCTTTTACTGTTTTGCTCATGCATTTAAAATGAAAATATGATTTCTGGGCATTGCTCCTTCTTCTGCCTCTCATATGGGAATAATAGCAGACAGGATGCTAAATGGCCTAGTTAGGAGTTTAAGGTCTGAAACTAACTTTACCCACTTTTTACACCAACAATCTTACACATTTCAACTATAACGTGAATGATTGTTTGTTTCCCATTAAATGCCAAATTTGAACTTTTCCTTTAACTATAACCTGTTTTTGTTCATTTTAAAGACTTGTTTATCCCTTCAAGAACTGGTTAGGTTGGCTAGCATTAGTGATAACTACATGCTGATTACAATCTGCTGGTTCTAAATGCAGCTGTTCATCAAGATGGATTAGCCTTTGAAGAACAGATGTGTTTTGGGAGAGGACAAAACCCATTAAATGACTAAAAAGATGGCTGCTTGCAGGTCACTGAGAAAAACATTGCCTTCCCAATTAATCTTTTATGTAATCTTTGAGATCCTCATGGATAATAGATATTTAAAGCACTTC
Source organism: Atherinosoma microstoma (assembly GCA_037177055.1). Lineage (NCBI taxonomy): Eukaryota > Metazoa > Chordata > Actinopteri > Atheriniformes > Atherinidae > Atherinosoma > Atherinosoma microstoma. Next base: position 8,869,170 of record JBBBVU010000007.1, on the reverse strand, counting down.
TTCACAGTAATTACCTTCAAAGACTGCTTTTTATTAATCTTTAATCTTGTTTTTCAAGTTGTTGTTGACTAGGGGAAGGGAAGGAAGATACTGGGTTATTTGAGACTTAACAAATCTCTGCCTATAGCACCTTGCACTTTTCAGTTCTCACAAACCAAGAATCACCTATTTAAAAACAAAACGAAACAAAAACAATAGCCAGTAACATCAGATGTGGTGATGATTGCAAGACCAAACTACCTTATCCATCCTTCCAAACTAATGTAAAAGTTATCTTCAGTATTTTCAGAGAGATTCTTGGATATTTGGTGTGTGTTTGGCTCAAAATTCTGAGTAAAGCGACAGGAAATTAAATGTTTTACATGCTCCAGTTAAAATTTATCAGTGTTGTTATAGGGTCATGTCACACACTTTCATCGCTTTACTGGCGATATATTTCCATTTAAGGTATTTATTTTTAGACAGACTCACATAAACTCTGAGAGGAAGTATCAAAATTATGAGCCATCTTAAGATGCTAACTAAAAATGGTGGGCTAATATTTAGTGAGGAAACAGCGACTAAGGAATTTCAGAGAGGAAAAAATTAACCCAAGAAGGCCACATAGTGTTCTCATTGTGAAACCCTCTGGTTATTTATCCGGCCATGAATGTGTAGTTTTCATCAGTAGCATTGAAGACATAGCTTTAATCATTTTTATTTGGACCACAAGACCATGCCAAAGAAGAGTTTTTAGATGCCAAATATGTAACTCAGTTAACATTTATGCTACAGAGTATTAGATTTCACTGTGCACGGCTCTGATCAGTTGTCCAGGAGTAGTTATCACACTGAAAAATCCCAACAAAAATTTGAGGAATTTCTCCAGGGGCTCGACATATTTGTGCGCTCAATCAACTCCCTAACCTCACCTCTCAGTGCCCCCAGTTGGGGGTGTTGCACTTGAAATATAGAGGCAACAAACAAAAAAAACAATGATAGAAATAACTACATTTAGCATAATTTACATTTAATGTTATCAAATAGGACTAAAAGAAAGTCTTATCAGTTAACTTAAGAGCTCATAATGAACTTCTAAGAATTAGATTTATTGCATCAGTAAGCCCTGGTTAGAACCACTTGATATAAAGTAGCTCTTCAGATTTAGTAAGGTGATCATTTGATGAATAAGCATTGGGAAACTTCACTGAATATCAGAGGGAATTGTATCACTGAAGGTACTATGTGTTGAAAGATGTACCCAGCTGAAATAAAAACAAAATTAAAAAGTATTATACATCCAATCTTCATCATTTCCCTATCAGTCGCAAAGACAAACATCCAAGTTAGTTTGAAAAGAACTGGGTGAGAAATGTGAACTTAAAAAGAAGTTATGATGATGTTTTATTACTGCACATCAATCCTGTGTGAGTGTTGACTGGACAGCAAGACCCCAGACTTAACCCTGTGGGAATGCTCAGGGTCTGGCCAGCCTTGACATCAAGTTTACCCCATGCCGCTCCGAGGCCTGGAAGCCATAATTATGGTGAGGGAGGGAGCTTTCCTTGCCTTAATGCACATACAGCAACCGGCATAAAAGGACAGAGACAAATGTGTAAACAGAAACACTTATATTGCATCTAATTAAAGAGAGAAACATGTGCATGTGAACAAATGCTTACAAAAATGCCATGATAAAAAAACACAAACACACACACATCTCATACTCAAAGTCAACCTGGACCCATACAGATGCACAGCACATGCAGGAAGACATTAAAGCATTCAGTTTAGCACACATTCAGACACACGCAAAGACTTTGACACACACTCACAGGTACACACACATGCCAAGTGGCTGCTGGCCCCGTCATAAATCTGCCTGCTCAATTAATCAAGTGGTTCCCCTGGGGGCTGCTGGAGCCAGCCTCGAACTCGGCTGATGTGCCCCCAGCACCGCACAGCACTCCAAACAGGCTTTAGAGCCTCCTGCTCCACGGAGAATGACAGGAGGAAATAAGTGTCTTAACTGCAGAATGAGAGCAGATTCCTGAGTGTGACCTCTCTGCTGTGAGAGAGACGAGAGCAGGAAGAGAGGCTGAAAGAGATGAACTGAGGGAGGGATTGCTTTTGTTGGCTGGAAATACCTTAACAAAAAGTCATTTAAAGTCTATTCTAATTTCTGAAAGGAAATAAGGTTTATGCGCATTACTTCACTCTTTGTTTCAACAAATAAAGCTGAACTAACAGCTTATTGATTGACGGGTAAAAGAGGAATTATTTTGATGATGGAAACTTTTATGGCAAAGCAGAAATTGAGAAATTAAGCCATTGCCTTTTTCTTGCTAAACCATGGTTTAAAACTTAGTACATATTAAATGACCATGAACTATTCTTCCCCCCCCGCCCAATTTTTTCCCAATTGGTGGGTTTCTGAAATTCCGCCACAGGAATAGACAGTAATTGCTCCATCATTTCCAAATATTTTTCTTGAAATGAGTTGACATGTAAATCGGACTTCGCGGTGAATTCACCAAGCTGCTGCAACAGAAAATGGCATTCAATCACACTTTTGGTGGAGTAATTATTTCCAGCTAATTCTGATGGCAAGATATAGTGTTTTTCCTTTTACCATTTTATGTTGCTATCCATTTTACAACCTTTGATTTGTCATGTGAGCCATTGATGTCAGAGTTGAATAAATCAAATTAATGAATATAAATGAGTGTAAATGGACATTTCACAGATCTCTGTGTGTTTTCTGAGGTATTAACACGTTCCAGTGTTTTGCAGGAAGTCTCTTTAGGAGTTAAAAACTATCTATCCATAGACAAAAAAAATTGAAAAACAGCTAAAGGCATTATTTTGTTGCTGGTTCTTGCTTAAAAACTGATGTCATAAGATGACTTTCTATGTGCAGTTATTCAAAAGTCTGTCTTCAGATTCCCTTTTCTCTATAATTTGTGAGTAAATCTTTACTTCTTTCCTTAAATCTCTACTTTCTTGGTATCTTTCCAGGACAAATTGTTTGTGTTTCAGTAAGAGAAACACAAACAACGTTGCTTGCTTTCAACAAGCACCAATTTTCAAAAAAACTTAAAGTTCTGCTTGCATTAGGAAAACAGCGCCCTCTGCTGATCTTTATTATTTTAGAAGGAAAACATATTTCCTAAAATGCTAAATGTTCTGAATAATTACCAACAGACTAATATCTTATTTCATTTTGTTTTATTTTTGGCCAAGTTTTCTTTCTCTTATTCCATTTTACAGTAAGACCAACATTTGTTAATGAGAAACTTTTAAATTTTTACATCTCATTTGTACTGAAAGATTACATTAACATGATATTGTCTGATAAGGTTTCCCCACATGCAGCAGAGAATTTCAGCCAAAGTATTGTTAAGTTTGTGATGGATATCAGTGTCTTGTTTTGCTCTCAGAGGATTGTCTCCCTTCAGCCGTGCAGTCTTGGCTCACCGACTGCTGCAGCTGAATATTGTCGGCTTTATTGATGATTCTGCCATCCTCAATCTGCTGCAGGAGGCACCAATGCCGGTGTTACTGATGACATTATGTTGCGATATGAATACTTTCCTAGACCGTTGGTTGTAAAATATCTATCACTAAAGTGACACAGACAGACATCAGACAATAACAAAGTGGAAAAATAGTTAAGTGAAAGCACTAAACCAAAATATTTACTGAGGTAAAAACAAGCAATTAACAAGAGTTAAAAGCTTAAAGTCCTTAAACAGCTACAATTTCTTATACTCTTGATTCTACCAGGTCTATGATCCAATGTTGATACATTATACATGTAGGGAATAAATTGAAAGTTTTTTGTTTTTTCAATTCCAGTGAAATTATCCTCTGTAGATGAAAAGAAATCAAAAGTGTCATTTTGTGAACAAAAGAGGAAGCAAGAAAAAAAAGTAAAAGTATAAGATGTACAGATGGAACAATGTTTAGTGCCAGAGGGCAGTCTTGGGCACCCACGGATGGTAATGTTCTGTTCTGAGCCTGTCGGATAAATGTTCTCTCTGAGTCACTGCATCATTAATCACATGTACTGGTTTGGTTCAGCACAGTAAGAAAGAAAAAGATTGTTGTATATGAGATGAAACTGAGATTTAGCTTTCAGGATGAAAGATTTTTGGGATTGATTCTCAATTTGTAAGTAAAGTAGTTTATGCCTCAGCCACAATCCAAACAGTAGGATTGAGATAGATTGCACATCATTGATATTAAACCATAAATATAGTGGATATTTTTCTGTTATCCAAGCAGTAATTTAGGAGAGGAGAGGAGATGCTGAAGGGAAACATTCACATAATGAAGAATAAAAATCTTCCAGACTAATTTTTATTATAGTCTGGAAGCATGAACCATAATTCATAATTTTCATAATTCAGTTAACCTTCAGTACTTAGTTAATTGATTTTACGTAACTTTGCAGTTGTTGAGGTTGATATTGTCGTAGATTTTTCCTAAACAAATGGGGATAAGAGCATTTATATAACTTGCTCATTTGAATTAATCTTTGAAATCTTTTAAAGTGCATTGACATCCATCCATCAATCCACTGGCTATATCCACCTATCCCAGTGGGTTGTGGGGTTGGAGCCCATCAACAACCTCAACAACACTACAGGATCTCAATTAATGAACTTATTTTCACACGCATTAAAAGGTTTGATGCAGAATTTTCATTCAACAAACAAAGTAAACAATTTTTGCCCCCAGGCTCTTCAGCTTTATCATTGTGGTGAGTTGGACCCTTTCATGTATCAAATAAAGTTTTCTTCATGCTCAGCTTGGATTAAAATGTTCCAAAGTGTTCATTTTTGCATTTTGAAATGAAGCTTTGCAATGAAGCAAACAACTGGTAATGCCTTTAAAAAAAGAAAGCGATTCTGACATTTGCTCAGAGAGACTGATGTAGTTATTGTACGCTAACTCGCCTCCTATGTGTACCATGTATCTTTTATGCTTTGTGTAGCATTTCATGCTATGTATTATGAGAGTATAACACCCCGCCCTGTAGTTAAACCTAAACCCTCACCATTTTCCATAACTATATAAAATGATACATCGAAATATTAAAAAGTGTAAAAGTGACATATCAAAGGTGGCATGATATTTATACACATTTCTATAAGACCATATTGGCACAGAAACATATCATAGAGTACATGTTAGAAAGTAACATGTAAAACATTTCTTGTTTAAAATTGCTGAGTTAGACCAGTTTCACAGAAACATGTCCAGAATTTTGAGGGCAAGCCTGAATCCTGATTTTATGATGTAGCACAATAAATATTGCATGAATGCAAAGACTAACCCTATCACTCTTACTTTAGGCAAGGTAAGTTTATTTGTATAGCACATTTCATGTACAAGACAAGTCAAAGTGCTTTACATAAAACATTATAAGCATTACAGTGGGGTTCAGAGGAAGCATCAAAAAGTACATCAAAGAAATTTAAAAAATCAAATGGACAGAAAAAACTCAAATAAGATAAGACAAAATGAAAGAAATTAAAGTTCATTATCAGTTGTTTTGATAAAAGGCGGAAGATAGAAAAGTTTTTAACCCTGATTTAAAACTGCTGAGAGTCTCAGCAGACCTGCAGGTTTCTGGGAGTTTGTTCCAC
>JBBBVU010000007.1:8830769-8842620 GCA_037177055.1 Atherinosoma microstoma | reverse complement strand
ATGACAATCAGATTGGCTCAAACTGATTGTCTGTGAAGCACCCTGAGATGACATTGTTGTGAATTGGCGCTATACAATCAAAGCTGAATTGAATTTAATTGAATTAAAAACATTTAAATAATTGGCTGCAATCAGGGTTTGAAGGAGGTTTTAAGCAAGAATGCTCCTGGAAAACATCTCCTACATTACCTTTAAATATAGCCTTTAACTCTATATTAAATTCAACTGGCTTTTCACAAAATTTCCAGAGACCTCCGCATTCTCATGATGCTATTCTTAATCTTGTTCTGACATATGGCATTGATAGTGAGGAACTAACAGTTTTTCTTCATAACCCTGTTTTATCTGATCATTTCTTAACATTCGAGTTTACTTTACTTGTTTACACAAAGGCTGAGAAGAAATTTCATTATAGTAGATGCTTGTCAGATAATGCTGTTACTAAATTTAAGAAATCAATTTCAACTGTATTTTCTACTTTCCCGTGTGTCAATATGACAGAACAGCAGACAGGGAGCTTTACTCCGACACAGTTTGATCAACTTGTTGACAGAACGACAGCTTTCATGCGTACAACACTAGTCAGTGTTGCTCTTCTAAGAAAGAAGATAAAGGTTTGAGATCACAAGAATCAAGGAAAGAACTGGGATAAACAACGGACAACGATCTTTTCTTTCTTTTAAGACATAGATTCAGAAGACAAATATTTAATCAGCAACAGTGCCTTGGAGCAACATCTTGAGTGTAGAAAGGCTTTTGGATGCATGAAGCTGTGACGGAATTTGTCTGAATCCCTCTTGTCTACGCATTGCTGGCCAACTTGAGCCAGCAAAAGAGGTGGAGGAAGAAAAAGAGAGTGCAGAGACAGTACTGCAAAACAGCGTGGTCCTGGATTTAATTGGAGAACGTTTGGCATTTTTCCAAAATGAAACAACAGGGAAAAAGGAAGTACATTTACACCCACAGAGAAATGTGTCAAACAGGTTGCAATCTCTCACCCTGCAGTCTTATTCCTCTGTAATAAACAGTTACTGTTGCCAAAAGTACTGAGGGTGGCTTGTTTTACAAAAGGTGTGAAGTCTTTGTACTGTGAGGATCTGAGAGGGACAGAATTGCTCCCTCGGCTCAGTGACGGTGAGATGAATCGTTAAACGCTGTGCTATCTTTAACAGACCTCACCATCTGGGCCTGTTGCGTGAAGGAGACGACGTTAGGGTGAGGCATACCACAAATCTACTTCACATGCTGGGGTTTGTGCCTGGTGTTAATAGCTCCTTTAATTATTGTAAGCATATCATTTGGCAGGTGATGAGGTATTAATAGCTGGTCACAAGGGAAGCAGCTTGAACAAGAATAGCTGTCAGGTTGCAGAAACATCTTCACTAACCTGCTGTGCACGCTGTATAATTATTTGTGATCTTTAGATGGCATGTTGCATGCTGGGATAATGAACAACTACCATTCAGAGGAGCGGACTACAAATGTCCCACTGATGAATGAAGAAAGTTGGAAAATATCTGAGCACAAAACATCAGAGGATTTTACAATGTTAAGGCTGCTCAGACACACCATAAAACTTTCACTCCACAAATAAACTGAATAAAACAAGGAATCAATTATGTGAAATTGATTTAAAATTTGAGATTAATTCCAAGGGTGTCCAAAAACTTGGCCCATAAACTGCTCCCTACTTCCCGGTTTATTCCTCCGAGTCCTAGGAGGCCTCCTTCAAAGGATTTCTGGCCAAGAAAAGCACCAGCAGAACCCACAAACAAGAGATAAACACGATCAAAAACACTTGCAATAAAAACAGACAAAATCCAACGTATCGAACTTGTGTCAACATTGCAGCTAAATTCAGGTCTACCTACCAAGCTTAATGATTTTTGAAACATCTGTTAGCCATTTTGATTTGGCATAAATTGCATGTATGTTAACCTAGGTAGAGAGGTAGAAGCCGAGAGTGGTCGTGTTCCACTATCATTTTTTTAAATCGTTATCTCAAGATAAGTTAATTTTCTCTTTATCTCGAGTTAACAGATTGTTTTCTCATGATGATTTATCTTGTTATCTCAAGAGATAATGAGATGATTAAGGTGGGCTTAAAACTAAGTGGTTACTGTGTCACACCTGATTTCAGTGATCGAAATAGACCCCATGACAGCTGGGGAGGGGCTACAGTCATGTGTAATTCTGTGAATGAGTGACGGTAAAGCTTAATTGGAAGACACATCACAATTTGAGCTTTTGTCAGACATGATAGAAATAATATCGGATACATTGATCAGTGATGGATGTAGTACATTGCAGAGGTGTAGAAAAAACAATTCTCCTGCTAAGTCTTTCCTAAAAACAAGCATCTGTGTTTTTTTTTCTGCTCCTCATCTTCTTTGTCTGGTATGCCTCTGGTATGTTGTTGTTCTGAATCCAAGCTGGTGAGCACAGTTGAAGAGCTCAGTCTACGCCAGGGGTGTCAACCTCCGGTCCTCGAGGGCCGCTGTCCTGCAGGGTAAAAACATTTTACTAGCACATGGTTGGCTTCAAAGGGACCAGGTAGATCCGAACAGACTTGTGAAGATGACAAACTTTATATCATTCAGGCCTCGCAACTGAGCAGATGCACAAACTGGGAATTGTACTTTATTGTTGTTGGTGAAGAAATGGTGAAGGATGTGCTGCCATCAGCCTTTCAGCTCTGATTTATCCCTAAACTGACCAATCAGACAACTTTAAAGAGATAATGAGCATCCAATTGTTTATTTTCTTTTGACCTAGTCTGTCATTTTAACAGCCGTAACAATAACTTAATGAACCTTTTTTACCATGGTCAAAACGTACTAAAAATGTAGATTCATGGTATTAAACAATATTTAAAGTTGATCTACAGACAACAGTCACAAGTTCTAAGACACCACTAAAAAGGTCAATGGTCTCACAATACAGCGCCTCACACCCAGCAGCAGATCGCTTAAGTGTCACTTCACATCATCAGTCTGAACATTTTCTGCCACTTGTTCATGTCCACGTCATCATGACTGTAGACAAGGAAAGAAAACTTTTATGTCCTTCTCAGTGCCCACATCCTCCAGATGTTTAGAGATATGAAGTTGTTCCCAAGCCAGATGGGATCAGTGATCCTTCTAGTGTGGGCCTGCTGCAGGAAATCTTACCTCATTACCAAGAAACATCTTCAGCTCACCTAACTCCATTCATTATGGAGATACAGTAATCCTCAGCTTGTCTTTTTCTTCCCATGGGTGAGCTCAGGCTCAAATTTCTATTCATCACAACAGTTTGTTACACCTTGAATCAACTCACCAGTGAAATGTTACATCATACATTCACTCACAAACAAGACCCCAAGACACTCCAGGGGCCAGTGACTTGTACCAAACAAACTATGTAATCATATTGTCACTCTCTGTTTGAGCTCTTTGCCTATATTTTAGAACCCTGCACGGAAATTGTAAACCCATAAAGAAATGAAAATATCTCTGCAATCTATATGAATACTTTTGGAATCAAAGTTAAGATAAATTTGTTGATATGTGTGAAGTACATATGTGTTACTGGTGTAAAAAATAAATGAAAATCGCACAAAGCACAAAGGGAAAAAGTTTTTGGCTTGCCTAAAAAGAAAAAAAAAACATCCCTAGGTGAATATAAATATTGCTTTGGAAGGATACAGCTGCAGCTCTAAATCTCTATTAAATCATAGAACGACATGTAAACAATATCTCTGCAAAGGTAGGGTCAGATAAAGTGAAGCAGAACAAAGTTAGAGAGGTTTTAGTACAGACAGTTAATGCAAGGTCTCCAAAATGGCCATTCTGGCTGTTAAGGACAATCTGCTCTCACAATGTGTCACAGTCGGGGGATCTCAGGTTTTAAAAGATTAAAACCTCTTTTATCTTCTGTCATAAAAGGTTTGAAACAAACCTATGTGACACATAAGTTAGATTTTCTGTTAATGCTGGATAGGTTTATCACGTCAGTTTTAGGAGTTTTTTGGAGTGCAGACTAATACTTGTTATGAAACACTTCAAATATGTTTTAATCATTGTCTCAGCCTTCACCCAAACGTCTTTCATTCATCACTTCCTAATGAAACAATGACAAAATATGAATTTGCCTTTAATTAATTCAGGTGAATTATGTGTTGACTGCGTATTCCCATTAGGTCAAAGACTGCATGCGTTTTTCTTTATCTCAGCATGTCATCACATTCAATTTTACCTTGATTTATCTCCATTGTGGTCTCTCTGTGTTCATGCACCACTTAAAGAGGCCTGGAAATGCTTTCTTATCCGTTCACATAGAAGGGGTAAAGCCTCCTGGTCAGTTCAGGCAGATGTGATATAAAGATTTTTCCACATGATAAATTTTTGCAATCAGTCAGCATGTGCTACAACCCTGCTGGCACAAGAAAGACCTGCTTTGATATTTTCTAAATTAGTGGAACTTTGTGGCGGGAGGGGTTGTCATAAGGTTGATTTGAAATCTGTGATACATGTAATCACCGTACGCATGGATTTACAGGTTACCCCGGGGTCACGCTGCCTCTCACCCTGACACCAAGAAAACATCCTGAAATGCCATCAGTGAAGCTCCAGTCCAAACAAGGAATCATTTAATGAATATATCAAGCTTTTGAAGTGGGAGTTTGATCAAAGCCTGTGCAGTAGACTTTGTCTGCCCCCCGCTGTAGGCTTTTCATCACATCACATCACAAGGACGAGAAGAAGCCTTGAAAGACAAATTCAGAGTGATTAAAGCACATGTGCAAAGACACAATATGGTACCCCCTCTTGGCAATAAAAAAGAAAAAATGTCTGACAGTCGTCTTAAAAAAATATTAAACCAACCGTTTGGGTTTTGATCAATTTAAGGGGCCATCAAAAGCAGTGAACATGTAATCATCCATAAACTTTGGCTGGGTAAAGAGAATAATCAAAAACTGGACCTACAAGTTCTTTTCTATGAGAGAAACACATCCTTGGGCCTATTTTGTATCATTGCGCTTTAGAAACATAAAAATCAACCTTTTAGTTTCTGTGTCTTGATTGAAAGTTGAGTCTGTTTTTCTATGCTTTGATCCTTCTGTTTCTTCACATTATGAACTAACTGTTAAAGGGGCTTATTTAACAAATCAATGCCCACACTTTCTTTTAAACTTTTTTTTTTGTCTTGATTCAAAAGGAGGAATCTAAAGTTAAAGAGGGAAGACTCTAATATGACTAAACTATTTTCCCCATTTTGCTGTTATGAGCTGCTTTCTTCCTTTTCACATGTCAGGAGGTTTCCTTACATCTATTGTGCAATTACCCAGTGTTTGCTGTTCCCATCTGGGTGTATCACCTACCACACATTTCAGTTGTCTTTCATATCCTTCCACCTCCCTTCCTCCTCCCCAGTGGCAGTGATCAGACATCACATCCCTGATGCTCTCTGTAGAAATATGAAACCCAATCCAGCTGTGGCATTTCAACCCAACCTTGAACTGCGATAATGACTTCCCTGCTGCATTGTTGGAGGAGCCAAATATGATGTAAAGGCATTTCATTTCACTATTCCCTTCATATTCATTTCACTATTTCCTTCACTCTGACTGTAGTGCTAATATGAAAATCTAAGCCATGCTGTAAATGAACATAGTGTAAAGGTTGACCTCTAACAGAGATTTTTTTTCCCCTGAGCTTTTACAGTAAGTGTTGTGGTGTTTATGCACTGCACTTTCTAAAGGTTATCTGTCACTCTGATAATGCACTGTGGCTGATATTATTTATTGCAAGCTGCTGCAGCTCTTGATGACAAAACACACATTACTTCCTGCGTATGACCAGACACCTGGGGCCAGATGAATGGCTGATGTGTTTGCACATAAACTGGTATTTACAAAGGAAGCCTGTGAGGTGAAAATGGGCATTCCTCAGCCATGGTTCAGAATATGTATGTACGGATCTTTTAGACCAAGCAAAACCTGGTGAAGCAGAAATTAGAGATAAATGAGACACAATTTAAAGTTATTTATTCCCTAAAAACTCTGCTAAATTATACTCTTCAAATCAGAGCCCTACACGCAGCATGCACTGCCAAAAGATTGGGTAAATAATCAATCATAATCATAGTCACAGCATATTTTAAGTTAAGAATATTGTAGCATTCTGAACGGTGATGCATGATCCAGTGTTGTTGACAATTTATTAATGGAAGACAGGCTGATGTTGGCTGTAACCATGCCAAAAAAACCAGCTGTCAGATCAGCTCTGTGTCGACTCACTCCGTCCATCCTCTGTTCACACACACACATGGAAAACAAGAGGAGAACTGCCTCCTTAATTCCAGCCGCTCCACTTCCATTTTACCTTCTCATTTTACAGTGATTAGGTGATACAGCTGCTGTGGTGCTGCTGATATTTGGCTGTATCTGGAACTCTACTTTCAGAGCATCAGGAGAACATTAAACCTTGTGAATCATTATGGATATTATTTGTCCATTTGGAAACATTTTTATCTTAATCTGGCCATCATTTTACCTGTGCTACTTTGTATGGTACAATTCTTCCTAAGACAGTCGCTCTTCACAAATTTTAGAATTTAACTTTTAGTTTTCCTAACAGTATTTTATGCACAGGCCTGTAATGTGGCTGATTTTAGTGGTGAGCAATAAAAAAATCTCATTTGTTACTATCTATTTAGAAACCCTAACATCACAGAATGCATCATTTTATTTTGTAATAGCTTTTAGATTAAAAAATGGAGGTTAAATGTGACTTAATGCTTACTGGGACATTCTTGTCCTGAAAAGTGAGGGCAACAACAGTGACATCAAGTAATCAAACTACCAATTAAAGGGTTAATATCCTTAACATTCTTTAAATGTTTGGTAGTTTTGGACATGGCTGAAGTTTTTTGAGAAATTAATGCCAAAAGAAGCAGAATAAAATATGAATTTGTAATGAATTAAGACAGTAATAAATTATTTGTAGTGCTTCCGGCACCCAAATGTCTCTCATGGGATAATGTGACCTGGAGCGCTTTGCTTTACAGCTATAAACACAGAGGGCACTGCTTTGTGCTAAACATTTGGAAAACATTTTTTTCCTGCATTCTATGTGATCAGGTTGTGATGAAAGAGCAGTGTTGATGCAAAACCCACTCTTTGTTTGCCTCAGTATTATTAGACTGTTAAATTAGCTCTTTACCTGTTGTGCAAACATACCAAAATATGATGAACTTTTCACATCTTCCAGCCAGCGTTTATTCAAAACAATGGCAGTAAGTGCCTGATGAGTTGCAGAACATTGCAGTATACATTTCTGTCATTATTTTGCTGTTTAGTAGAAGCTAAATGCGGCTAATTGAAGCTAATCGGCTATAGACCAAAGCTAAGGTGACTCTCTAAACATTTCTCACAAGTGGGGCTGGTTTGCATGCAATAAATGCATTTCCTATAATTCATGTAAATATCAAAGAAGTAACATAACGATTAGCAATTGGCTGGGTTTTGTTTTATGGTTTTATACGCCTGTGGTGACACCTGTTATGTCACCACACGCTGTTCAATAGGAAGCAGTACCACTGTAATGTCCCGTAAGCTAAGGGCTAATGCTGACGTTTTCATTACAATAAGTTATTTACATGAGTTGTGTCAAAGTTACTGCTTCATTTGATACCCAAAATGATCATTTATAGTGGTCAGCTGGTCAAAGTGGTCTGCAAACATGATTCCAAAACATGGATGGAGACTGTTCAATTTTGCGACAGTGTTGTGTGGCCTCTGGGAAGTTACAGGTTTAGAGCTCCTAGTGTCCAAAAGTTACACGGTATCCGTTTAAGCAATGACTGGCAATAAATCTTTAAGAAATTTTTTTTAACTACATTGACCATTAATTCTTCAAAGACCCCCCAACTCTCTGAGTGTCTCTAGTATAAAAAAAACAAAATGGTCAGTTAAGGTCAGGCCTGTTTAAGGAGTACAGAGAGAGACCACCTCCTGCATGACTTTGCTCCTTGCTAAGGGCAAGCGTGGTCTTGCTAAATCCTCCAGCATGGGTCTGCTTAAATCAACTTCTTCAGACTGCAAACATTTCACGGATTTCACCATCTGTACCGTGTCCTCATCGACACCCCTACATGTACTGGGGCCATTGAACTGTGATGTGAGGAAGGGTGGGGGGTCTGGAAGAAATGTGATATCTCCTCTCACTGAAGACAGAGAGGCATGTCATCAGAATCGTCCATCACCGAATCTGAATCATTTAAAAAACTGATACCTTTAGGGAAAGTAGTGGACACTACCTTTTCCATATTTTTCCTCAGCACCTGCATGGGGGGTATCATTTCTGTTGACACCCATGGAGGACACTCCACGCCCAGCAGCAGCATACTGGGTGTTTTTCTTTGTGGCTACATTTATACATTTTGAAAACTATCGTGATGATCAAACTGACTTTATAAGCTACCATTGTGGGAGATGTTGGTTAAATTTTCACTTGTTGCCAGATTTGTCGTCATCCACTCAGATTGATTCATTTCAGATATAATAGTGAATAAATTATTATAATATAAAAATATTAATAAAGATTTCATTTTGATGGGCACAGTGAACAATCACATGCAAGGACAGAATGAGATACCATTATGTGAAAGAAGTACTCTCAGACTCTTAGAAGACAAGGAAGTATATGGTCAAAGACAGTGACACAGGGAAGCAGATTTAAAGTTAAGTATGTTGGAAATGAGTGGAGAAATGAGTGACTTGTTGTCTGTCTTGAATCTTTTGAAAGGAGCCTGACCTCCCATCACTACTGCAAACATCACGTGATTAAATACATGTAATCATCTGATGTTTCCTTTCTGAGACTGTGGGTCAGGGGTGACCTTCTTCAGTCCTCGAGAGCCACAGTCAAGTTCTGCACAATGACCCATTACTTTGAATCAGGTGTGCTGAAAAAGGGAAACTTGCAGGAGAGCGGCTCTTGAGGACGGGAGTTGGCCACCCCTGCTATAGGTGGGTCACTCAGCAGATTCAAGGTTGAAATTCTCAACAGTATCATTGTGGACTGATTTTGCTGCTTATATGGAATAAATAAATAAATCTTATGTAAATTTTAGTAAGGTTATAAATTTTATTATTTTTTATATCGATAATATATTTCATCTTATCTGTAAAACAGACTGAATAGCTTAGATTTATCAATAGCATCATCATAGTCTTCATCTTTTCCTTTTTTGCATTATTACACACTAATACACACCTATATATATACAATTTACCATTCACAAAAACTATAATGTGAATAACTATGTGTATGAAATATGACTTTTCTTGTCAAGTATGTGTGCGATAAATAGCTTCAACTGTGTGTAGTTTTCATGCTTTAGGATGTCTGCCCAGGCTTTGTTGGAGTATCCTGATGTATTTAGCATTGAGACATTTCTTTTTATCTATACCAAAGTCCCTTTTTCTGAACTTGTCAAGGTGATGGCTTCTGTTTTATTCTTCAGCCTGTAGTTTTATGTTTATGATTCCAGACTTCAGATCACTAAACACATTCATATTCATCCCATTCTCAGATGAGGGTCCTTCACATTCAGTGAAAGTCTTTCCCATGGACTCAATAGTACGCTAACTGACTTGCTTTTATGAACAGTGTTTTTATATACAAAGGACATTCCTACTGTTAATAGCATGTAGAAATGACTAAATAATGACAGATGAAGGATGATGCATACAGTTGTGCTCATAAGTTTACATACCCTGGCAGAAGTTGTGAATTTTTTTGCTCATTTTTCAGAGAATATGAATGATAAGAAAGAAACTTTTCATTCACTCATGGTTAGTAGATGAATGAAGCCATTTATTGTCAAACAACTGTATTTACTCTTTTTAAATCAGAATGACAACAGAAACTACCCAAATGACCCTGATCAAGAGTTTACACACCCCAGTTCTTAATACCACGTACTGCCCCTTTAAAATCAATGAGAGCCTTGAAGTCTTTCCTGCAGTTGTGGCTGACATTTTTGTTGGTCTACCTACTGTGGTTTGGTTTCAACAGAATCCCTGTTTCCACTTGTTAATTAGAGTCTGATGGCATTCTCAATTACTTGGATATATCTTTATATTCCTTTCCTGTTTATACAGTTCAATCACCTTTTCCTGAAGATCCTTTGACAATTCTTTTGCTTTCTCCTTGACTCAGAATCCAGAAACATTGGTGCAGCACTGGATAAAAGATGCAAGGGTTCGTAAGGACTCAGGAGCCCAGAAACTCAGACCTTTTATCCACACACTGGAACAGATCACAAGTGAGGATGGTTACCTTTACACATTTGTGTCAGCTTGTATGCATGTTATCAGGCCAGAAGTATCAGGTGTATGCTTATTTCTGCCTTTGTGGAGATTCTTTTTTTTTTAATTTTTCATTATTTATTTGTTTTTGCAGATTCCTAAGAAAACTGTGTACACAAAGTTTCATGGATGTAACTCCTGGTGTAAAACCTTGCCTCCGGCTTTAACTCAAAATAAAACTGTCTAGAGATGAGAAATGTATATAAAACTTTGCTTATGTCACATCCATACTAGGCTACAAAAATCAAAGATGCGTCCATTTTATTTTGTTGGTCAGTTAACCCTTTTATGACCAAGAATAGTATTACGATGGCATTTGCTGTCACCAGCGACGGATTGGTCGTAAGAGGACATTAATCAATCTGAATGTGGAGATTAGGACCTGTAGTCTCTTATGTTTGTACAAGTTAGTGGCATTCACTGATAATTAGTGAAAACAAAGTAAACATTAAAAACATTTTGAAAGAATTGGTCAGAAATAAGAATTTATCAACATAAATGAATAAGAAAATGCAAAGATGAACTGATTTTAGAGAAAGATCATGGTTTAAATGTCTTCATTCTATATTTTTTTCCTGAAAATGCAAAGTAATGATGAGGATTTGAGGTCTGCCTGTGGATTGGATTCCCGTCGAACAGGATCGGGAGACTTCCTGTATTAGTGCTGTTGATCAGCGATATGGATAAATAATAATTGCCCACTGAACCCTGACCAATGGGCTGATAACCACTGATAAAGTTGATTCAATTGAGTGAGAACGACTGAATCGGGAGGCCATTCTATGTAAGCGCCTCATTGGTGAAGCGTCAGACTATACTTCTACTTATTACCAATATTAGCCGTGAATTAACAATAGGAGAATAAAATTATCTTTTCAATCAGATAAATGAAATTGTCAAAGAATTTTATCTGGTCATTTATCCATTTTAATCAGTTTTTTCACTTTTTTTAAAGTGGAAACCTACAAAGCCACGATACCATTCCACTCTAGAATGCGCCGCATGGTGGCAGCAAACTGTAGCAGGTCCGATCATACAATTTAATTTTACTAATTATCGCCTTTTTTGGGGGACAATCACCTTCTGGTTGATTTTTCTAAGAAGATTTTTTCACGCTGGTTCGGACGCTGTGCTGCTTAAGTGATTTCTCCGCGTACTTTGGACTCTAAAGGACTTGTTATGATGAGTCTCCAAGACAACAGGAGACTTTTTTACAAGCGTGAGCAGTTACTGAAGCTGTCCAATATCAAGATAACCAGCGAAATATGTCTCCAAATCCCAAACGAGTTGAAAAGGAAGCAAAGAAGATGCAGGGCAGGAGCAAGGCAGCGAGAGAAACGGAGGAGATTCAAACCGTTTCTTCCAACCGTTCTGATGGGCAGGTCTCTGGCGAACAAAATGGACGAGTTGGAAGTGCTAACAAGGTCTCAGAAGGACTACAGGGAGTGCAGTATTATGTGCTTCACCGAGACATGGCTGCATGAACACATCCCG
>JBBBVU010000007.1:8791554-8815231 GCA_037177055.1 Atherinosoma microstoma | reverse complement strand
ATGCTATTGAATATGTCATCATCTTTTTTTCTTTTTAAAATAAAATGACCGGTAAAAATACAAAATGACCGGATTTTCATGAGCCTGTCAGTCAAAATGACCAACAAAGAAAAATTCTAGCGCGACCTCTGATATATACATATATACACACAAATATTAAAACGAGGCAGATAGTAGCAGTAAACTATCTTAATGATTTGAAGAGACAATAAATGATTAGGCTATATATATATGTTAATATTAACAGATATAAACAATTTATGAATGAATTATATTTCCATAACAGATAGAAGTTATATACGAGGGAAAATAATTATATAACCGTAAGCACTGTGTCGAACAATACAAATTTTTCATGAACCTGTCCTCTGATGATGCGCTCAGTGTTAAAGCTCAGTGGTTGTGCGTTCGACTACTCCGCCTACGCTGCATTGTGGAGCACAGATCCAAGAGATTTGTTAATTTATTATTCTTATTTTTTAGTTTCTGCAACATTTAATTAAAAAACTTAACTTTTAATTTTAAACTAATATTTAATCATACTGTAGTTTGCAAATGACTCAAACAGCAGTAGAATGTGTGGGGTTTTATTTTTATAAGGCAGGTAATACTGAATCATTCAGTTTACATTGCTGAGAAGACAACTGCAGACAAACTATTTTCCGTTATTTTTAATTCCCCATTGAGCTAAAAGTTAACTTACATTACTCTGAAGTTTGGATGGTGGTCAAGAAGCTGCTTTATTTCTGCAGATAAGTTGACCGTCTTCCACCAACTTTCCCTCAGCACTCATAAACAATACAACCACACTCCAGTGTTTGGTCTTTTAAAGAGGGCTGAAAAGTCTCTTGAAAGCTGTTACTGCTTTACGGTGTTTGTATCAATTCTCAAAACAAGCTATAATAAAAACCTTTGACAAGAACTCAAATTTAAAATAGTTATTCTAACCCTCAGGCAACATTTACCTCGGATTGCATGGAAATCAATAACTGTTTTATCCCTACAAATAGCACAGGTAATTAGTCACGCAAACTGTTGAACACCTCTGGAAATAATCAGCGGTGGTTGGTCCCCATTAACTGCATGTGAAATGTCCAAAAATTCCTCTAATCCAAACAAACAATTTGGTTGTTTGTTTGAAACCTTAATGCATCCTGACTATTACCCTATAGGCAGAAGGAATGAAATGTGACATATGAATGTTCTTACATCGGAGCAAGTCCCATTCTCAATAGATTCCTTTAACAAGCCACAAAGTCTTCTGGAGGAAAGAAAGGTGGTCAGTACGATTATATTAGCACATAAGTCATGGGACTGAAGCTCAAGAGATAGGATGACTTTTTTCTACTTTTGGATTACGGTGAGTCAGTAACAAAGCAACACTTCCTAAAACATTACTGTCACTTGGTTGGGTTTAGGCAATGACATTTCTTGTTTAGGACTACAACTCTATATTACTTGTTATGGAGATTGAAAACAGTCAGTATAAGTGATGAAACCAAAAACTATTCACCTTAAAGTGACTGAGGAACCATATTTTGAAAGTGAGGAAATGATAAAGTGCTGCTTTACTACACCATAACAATGGCTAATTCCACATCTGTCTTGCACTCTGTCTTTTCTCTGAGCTCTCTCCAAACAGTAAAATTCAGTCCGATGCTGACTCGTCTTATCTCTTGCACTGTCACTTTCTCTTTCTCACTGTCTCTGACATTGTCCTCCCGCGTGTCTTTGTTAAATCACCCATGATATGAATTCCAAACAGCCAGTGTGTCGATATCCAGATGTTGCGTGAGATGCAGTGCTGTAATTTAAAACAAAGCTGTAACATGATGCCCTGGGCTGGAAAAAAAAGTGAAGTGTGGTTTCTCAGGTTTGGGCAATGACCGCCCAAGGAATGTACATAATGAATGTCAGTGTACCATCAAAACAAATAAAAAGCACGGAGGTTTAAGGTCAGATATGTATATGTAATGTTGCTTTAATGGAAGCCAATTTGCTGATACATTAGTATAACAACACATAACAGCAACACTTTGTCATTTCCTTGTTGGGTTTAGCCAATTACGTTACTTGTTTAGTGGCATTGGTGCAAGGCATTATTTATGCAGCTAGATGTCACCAAAGCCAACACATTTAAAAGCCATAAACATTCCTAACATGGAAATAAATCAAATTTTTTTTTACACCTTCTGACAACTATACGAGTTAATTATACTCTAATGTCACTGTTGAGGCGGAGAACTGAAGCCACCAAGCTTTACACTGCAGTATCGGTAGTGGACAGTAAAACACAGACAAGTTTTGATGTTCTCTGTAGCGACTTTGTGCTGTACTGCACGACAAGCTGAACGTCATTGTTGTCTCAAAGGATGTCGGATCATCTCTGTGTACAGGGTGACCTACATTCTCACGCACAATACTGTCTCATTCCTTCACGCCAGGAAGACACACAATGATAAAGGTGCTATGAATCAAACAAGGACGCATTGTTTTGCATGATGCTCCTGCAGGTCACTGTTGAATGAAAAAGTGAATGAATGTGAGGTCCCGGTCGAGTAGGTTTTCAGCAGATGGCTAAATGAGTTGCTTCATAAATTAAAAGGGACTCCACTAAAATAAATGTGGAAACAAGTCATATAAGTTAATAATATAAGAAAATAGAAGATGTATAGTTATGAAGTAAATGAAACATTTGTGGTCATAAATGTAGGATTTCTGTTAGCTCTTTACAAAACAAGTAGATTGTTTCACTGAACTCACATTTTCCCTCTAAAGTCACAACTAAAATTTCTGTTGCATTCTGGGGCACATTTTTCCTCAATTCATTGTCTAGTTTTGACATTTCATTGACCCATGTCTCATTAAGAATTCTCTGTCTTTCACCATCCTTTCACCGTCCACAGCTTAGCAGTAAATTGCTGCATGAACGTTGAAGAGTCGGCTGTCTTAATGGGGGACATCAGTGGGTGGTCTGCACTGTGAGAGCCTTCCGCAGCCGCTTACCTTGCTGTAATGACTCATTCAGCTCAGCTTAGTCATTCTGGTCTTTGGTGGTTTATGCATGACTGTGAACAGTGTTATACAGAGGCAAAAAAGGGCCTTTTACTCTTTTTTTTTTGTGCCTTTTATTATAGCCGGAAAAATTGATATTACCAGTTAGCCAATATGACTCTTGTCTAGAAATCTCCAAGTAGCTTTTTGATTCAGTTTTAGTTTATCTGTAAGGATGAGTGATCTTATTTGCCCTAAGTTTTCTTGTTTTTAATATAAGTAGTTTTTCTGCAGTTTTTTCCTATTTTCAATCATTCCCTTGACTTCCAAATAATGTACAGCATTGTCATTTCTCCTTTTCCTCAGTGATTATATACCACACTGGGTGACACAAGCTTGCAATCAAAGAATGGAAAACAAAAAAATAAATAAACAGTGTTTTTAGCAATAGTGTTGCTGTCTCTCATTATTTTCCAAATTCCCCACCCTAGCTTTGCCAAGCCAATGCCTTCAGACATTAATCTTTAAAACCTGGTTACAATACAGGTTTTTTTTTCCACCTCAATTATGTAAAAGGAGCTAAAACAATAATAAGTAGCAACTATTTGTAAACTGTATTATGAATTTAAACCCACATGAAGAACACAAGTTGTTTCAGTAGGTTTAATGGCATAGATGTGTTGGACATGATGCAAGCTATTTATTGTTGGTTTAGAGGCTCTGTTTTTCAACCCAGTCTAGGTGTCTGCTGTCTGGATCCAGCAGTCATCAAACTTTATTACATGTAAATCTTTCCATAGGATTTTGAGCAATTCTCTTTACAAACAGACAAAAAAAAAAAAAAAAAAAACTCCACCAACTTCTTGACTTCTTTGGCAGAGGAAATAAAGTTTAAGAAGCACAGTGGCCATGGTTAGACTCGTGGAAATCTTCATGGTAAGACAAAAATCCAAACTGACTGTTGATAGATGACAGGGCATAAACTTTAGTTTTTAGTGTCAAAGAGGAGCACACGGTAAACCAATCCAGCCGCCTCAACCACTTCCCAAAAGCCAAAGCCGTAACACTCTTCTATCCTCTATGATCAGAATTCTCGTGACCGCAAGAGGCTGAAGGTAAAGAGACAACAGCTTGCTGCTTCATTTCAACTGAAAGCTGTTCGGCAACACACTGACAATTTCACCGCCTACGAGACTTACACCTTGAGTACTTCTCAGAATTTTCCATTTCTTATAATAAATTGCCACTTAGTGCATCTCTCAAATTGGATCTGCTTTAAGTTTATGTCAGTTTTAATAGTTTAATAGAGTTGCATCATCTGGTATCTCCATCAGCTTTAGCTGCAGACATTACAAATCTCTTTTCACTTTCAATCCACAGCAAGAGCATGCACTCTTTATCAGTTTCAGCTGTTTGTTTTGTTTTGCTGTCTTACTTTTTTTTTGTGAGGCCACATTGTTCTTTTGCTCTTAAATGTTTTCCTTAATCTAATGCTGATCTGTGTCTGCAGGACAGCAACCAAGACAGACAAATTTGTATTTATCATGTTGGTAAATTAGGTGATCCTGGTTGTGGATTAAAATACAGTCAGTCAAATACCCCGTATTTTACTTAACACATGACACGTCACTGTTGTTCTGTATAGATCTGCTAAACACTGTTTACTGACACAAGTGTACTGATGAAAATAGCAACGGCTCATTTCAGTGTAACATGCAATTATACAGTGATTTGGTTGGATGTGCTGGTTGTTTACTGTCCTGCATGGGGATTAGTGAGGTTTTGGAGAAAAGTCCTCTTCGGTTAAGGAATAAAAGTTTGCAAGTTTGAAAGAGCTCTGCCATTGAGGTAAAAGAATTGGGTGCGATTTGCTGTGTAAAGTTCCATCTTTTCATTACCAGAGCAATAGACTGGAGGTATTATTATACCATCACAGTCATTTTTCTTCATCCAAAGATAATCCAAACAGACAGAAGATTTTCATTTTTTAATAGAGAAGTGAGATCGATTTTAATATTTAATATCTGATTAAATTACTCAAATAGGAGACATTTTAAATAGTACACAATCATCTTCCTCACTTGAATTCAGTATAATAAAGTGAACACCACGAACATCTGTTGGCACTTTATTGAAGGATTATTCCAGAAGTTATATGATAAAGCTATACCAGTGTATTAATTGAGGGTTTGTTTGTCTCTCCAAGGTGTGTAAGGCAACTCAACAAAAGCAAGTAAGTTTTACTTACTTGTGGAGCCACAAGTAAGTAACAAAAGTATGTTTTTTCCTTTTCTTAAAGTGAGGGAAAGTTGATACAGTTCATCTTCCAGTCCTAGTGATCTTGCATCCGTGGATACAGTTTGTTTTTACTATCCAGCAACAGTCACAAAAATGTTTGAATTAGTTACAGTACCTATGCTTCACACACAGAAGTTATATGAATAGGGCACTTTATGCAGCAACGCTGAGGCTAAGTCAAGGTTGCTCCAACACTGGAGGATCATGAGTCTGAACCTTGAGCAGTAAGGGAAATTGTTCCAGATGTGTTGTCATTCGGCATATGAATGGATATTACAACAAACATCACTGGTACACTGAGTGAAAAGGCAGCTAAGAAGGCTAACAGTAATGTGTGTTCATTCATCACCAATGTGTTGCTTCTACCAATGAAACATGGAGTTATTCACAGAAGCCACTCTAGTTTGCATTTACCAACCCCCACACCCTCCACCTATTGTGTACAAAGAAAATCAAACTTACCACTTAGGACTGTGTAACCATCACTGCCTTAGATCTTTGCAGTATTTGTTTTCTGCCTCTGTTGGCATATTGCCACCGTTCCCACATCTGCACCTGCTAAAATGCAGGTATACAGAAAAATATATGTACCCTGAGGAACTGAAAGACAACATAATTCCTCATGTTACATAACTGCAGATATCTTTGTTGTAAACGTTGTGGCAGTCCGTCATGCTGCTCACCTTCATATTCTGGATCTGATTCTGGATCTGAGGTGTCACATTCAGAGATGTAATGGGTTTGTCAAAGTTTCTCCTCTCTGAGTTGTGGTGTGGTAGCATCTTCACCAGCACAACAAAGTAGTGCGCATTCGCGATTCGCCATCTTCTTCTCCCCCACCCAGCAAACCTCCTGGAATCAACAGACATTTCCCCAAAATGCTCTTTCTCCAGGAAAAAGTTGTTCCTTATTCTTAAATAATTACAACCTATTTGAAGTTATGATTGGTGAACAGTTGCTCTAGATAATGGGTCACTAACTCCAGGGCTACTGTCCTACAGGTTTTAGATGTTTCCATGCTGCAACACACCTGGCACAATCAATAGGTCATTGACAAACTTGTGCAGAACTTGAAGACAAGCTTCTAGAGAATCATTTTGTTGAATTAGGTCTGTTGCACTGAACCTCCAGGTTCGTGGTGTACAAATAACAGAGTGCCCCGTTTTTGACGCGCTGTGCCGGCCTTCCTCAGCTGCCTCTTTCTCCAGCTCCGAACCCTCAGCCCAGCACTGCACTCCGATTTAAATCTGGTAAGTAAAATACGTCTTATGTCAACATTCAGCCAACAAGTTATGCTCAACCTGAAACGGTGGGTCAACTCAAATGCAACCAAGCTAACGTTAGCCCATGTATTTTATCATAGATAATCGACCTGATATATTTATATTCAAGTTCATAGATTAGATTTTTATATATTAGTTAAAAACAGCCCTTTGAGAAATTCATAATCAAGTTAAAAATTGTACTGCCATTCAGTTCGTTAATAAAAACATTTTTATACAGTTTTTTTTATTATAAACATGATCAATGATTAAATGCAAAATCATTAAATGATTGTGAAATTTCAAGTAAAAAGTATCCCTATGAGTATCTGTGTCAGCGATACTTTTCCCTGGAGAGTTTCCCCTTAAGAATGCCGATTTCTGTTAGTTGTTGGGCGCTCAAGTTTTGCGTGGCGTCCTCTCTGCCTGGACCTTGTGCTCCATCTCTTTCATCTCCACCTTTAATCTTTTCTTCTCAGTTGTGGTCATTTCATAAAGGTTTTTTATTTCCGTCAGAGCTTTCGAGGGGCTTAATTCAGTCATTGTGAGCTTTGCATTGACGTTCTTAAGGGTGTCAGTTTCCTCTGATTAATCTCAATTCTTTCAACTCAGACATCAGAGCAGCTTTCTGTCCTCGCTCAAAGTGTAAACTTTCTTTCAGAGAGGAAATCTACCTCTCCACCTGAACCTCCGTTTCAGATGCTGTCATAGTTTTTTCCATGTGGTGGCTGAGGGATTCAACAACCACAAATTTCCCCTTCAGAATGCCGATTTCTGTTATTTGTTGGGCACACAAGTTTGGCATGGCTGCCCTTTCCACCTGGAACTTGTGCTCCATCTCTTTCATCTGAATGGACATTGATTCTCCTTGTTTGTCTTTTTATAAAGGTTAGCAATCTCTTCCAGAGCTTTAGAGGTGTTTTGTTAAATCGTAGCCTCTCAGTCTCTTTTTTAAAGGCATCATTTTCCTCTCCGACCGAGCTCAGTTTAGTCAATTCAAACTTCAGAGCAGAGTTCTCTGAGGAAAAGAGAGAAATGGATTCTCTTCAGGAAAGTCTCAGACTTCATCAAGCAGTTTGGTAGTCTTGGGATTCAACCTCCAATAGCTTTGCTCTGAGAGTATTATTTTCTGTCAGCTGTTGACTGCACGTGTTGCATTCTTGTCCTTTCCATCTCAAAGATTTTCCCCATCTTTATCTGGGTCTTTTCATTCAAGGCAAAACTAAAGTACGGTATTTCCATACTTTAGTGTTGCATTCTCACATCTCAGTTTCTTGATGCTATCTTGGGCCATGAGAAGGGCTGGATAAAGTTTGTACAGGAGTGACTTGGAAGGCTGTTTTTTCTTGTCATCATCCCCCTGCTTTTTACCTTCAGCGTTAACCATTCTTGAATACAATGGCGCTTTATACACACTGAAAACAGGTTAAATAGAATGGCACGAGGATTGCTGCATTTTGGGAAGACTTTGAGTTTTCCTTTCTATTCTTTCGCAGAGCAACAACACCCTTATCTGTACTTTTAACAGAATTTGCCTAGCAGTAACAGCTGACAGGCTTCTGAAACATCAGGGAATGAATTGTAATAATTGGTCCAAAACAACAATTGGAAGATCTAAATTGCCTTTCTTGTGTAATATGTTGCTCTCGTGTAGAAGCAGGCAGGAGCGGCAGGAATAGGCGATTTTTGAAATGTATGCATACGTCACTTGCTTATGCTCGTAACTAACCGTGAAGGGCTGGAGGTTTGGATATACATTGAAATCACCATTGAGAGTTGTCTACCAGAAAATTAACAATAATGGCTGGGTCTGAAGTTACGCACATTCCCACAAACCCAGGTAGCCTGGAAGAATAAAAAAGTATAGATTTAATATAATTGAAGATACATATAATTGGGGCGGCAGTGTCTCAGGTGGTAGAGCAGGTCGTCCAATAAACGGAAGGTTGGCAGTTCAAATCCTGCTCCCCCCACTCCAGTGTCATTGTGTCCTTGAGCAAGACACTTCACCTTCCTTGCCTCCAGTGTTGACACCACTGGTGTATGAATGTTCAGTGGTGGTCAGAAAGACCGTTGGCGCACATTGGCAGCCACGTTTCTGTCAGTCTGCCCCAGGGCAGCTGTGGTTACATATGTAGCTACCATCACCGAGCATGAATGAATAATTGGATTCAATGTAAAGCATCTTTGAGTGTCCAGAAAAGCGCTTTATAAATCTAATCCATTATTATAAATGCTTTCATTTATTATTATTAGCCTATTATGTGTTATCTTTTCACTTAAAATGTTATTTTTATCTGATGATGAAAATGGTTGTAATTAGGCCCAAGCACTGAAGGCGGTGCGAAGGCCTATTGAAATGCAAACGTTTATTATTCCGTTTATTCTCCCAATGAATTGCTTTTTTGGCGGCCTGAACATGCACAAAAACTCACCAAATTTTGGCTACCCCCCCCCCATTGGAATCAGTAAAATGTCATATTTTGGGGGTCCAGAGACCGTTCGGACAAAATCGCTTCGACACCATAAACAGGAAATCCCTGTAACTGGCCAGGAAATGGTTTATCTGAACGAAACTTGGCACGTATGATGACATTCATGGCCTGAACTGGTTCACATGACAAAATCCTGGGAAACCCACAAAATGGCTCAATAGCGCCCCCTACAATGATTCAATTACATAGCCCCGCCCACCACACTGGCCAACATGAATGAAATTCAGCAGGTAGGCAGAAGATATCAGGACCTACAAAAAAACCTCTTGGACCAATAACATAAATTGTACAGGAAGTCGGCCATCTTGAAAAAATATAAAGTGCCACTTTGGCGCTTTTCTTTGCCATATATTTGAACAAACTCCTCCAGATTTTATCGTACTGACCTGAAAATCGGTGTGAACACTCCAAAGGCATGTATGATCAAGAGTTATCTAAAACTTTCTCAAAGGAGTTGGCGTTCAGTAATGGCGCCTGCTCTAACTTTAATGTTTCGCCATCAAGCACGATTCCTTGTATCTCCTACATACAACACCCGATCTGCACCAAACTGAACATGGGTCAGTCCACTTCCATCCTGACCACAACCACGTGTCCAGATGACGTCATGACTTTAGCCACCCCCCCTGGGAACCAGAAGTGACTCTTTTTAAGGCCTAAATGACCTGCATTCATCAGAAGAACTTTACTATATTAACTCATCACTCAGTCATGATTCCAAACTGTTTATGATGGCCTTTACATTAACTCAGGTGCTGGCTTACTGACCTCTGGCAGAGAGGATGAACAGATGTTGCTGCACATTCCTGCATGACCGCACATGAACTGCTGGTGAGGGTGAGATGAGATGGCCGGGGGTTGGCTGGGGGAGGTGGCTGGTGTACACGGAGGCCCGATAGGCTGAGCAGCACCGTAGGCGCGAGGGCCTTCATCGCCGCTTGTGGCTTTAATTGGTTTTGGGATCTATTTTTACTCTTCTTTCTTGTGTATGAAACCTGCAGGACAGTGGCACTCAAGAACCGAAGTTGGTGATTGCTGATCTAGATGTAACCCAGATCAAGAATTTATTGACTGTAAATTATTAGACCATGTCCTTTTTAAAAATAGTGTGTCTTGTAATCCATCAGAGTTCTCTAATATTAGCTTGACATTCTGCATACCATGGCAACCTCATAGTAAAAGTGATAATGTCACTAATGTTATGATTGCCATGTTGTTACGAAAAATGAAGGAAACAAGAAACCAAAAATTAAGCTGTATGTTGACTTTGTAGTACATGTCTTGTACTAAAACAAATCAGTAGACTAATCTGCTAGCTTGCAACCCAAGGATGCCAGTGGATGCGCCGCATATACACAAGCTAATGTCTGATGTTCATAGTCGTTTGACTGTCAGCTATTCTGTAGCTTGAGCAGGCTTTTTGCCAGAGGCATGTACAATTGCCATATCTACAAGGGGCTCAATATTCAAATATCTTCAAAGAATTATGTTTATTTAAAATTCTTGCGAACCTTATATTTATAATAATAGTCCTTGGGAAAAACTAAGTTTTCCAGAAAATCCTAAAAGTGGTAATGAGTTAAACCCCGTTATGAATGCTCTTTCTTGCAGATTTAAACATTTTCAGACTATAATTGTTCAACATTTTTTAGTTTTGGGACAACCTTTTTCCACATTTAAAATAATTTTGCTTCACTCCAAAAGACATTTGCTTGTACCTCCCCCAAAGCTTCCTTTGTTGCAGATCATTGGCATAAACACATTGGAAAGGGTCTTACCTGTAGTTTCATTTATATGTTAATCTGCCTGTGGACCTTGGTTGGGATTTGAGTGATTCGAGCATAAGGTTTGGTAATGTATTCAGTTGGACATATTCTGACAGCAGTGGAAAGCCTATACATCCTTGTAGTGTAGAAGCAATCTATCATTTCTAAGGTTTGGCAGCGTATCGACCCTCCAGACTCCACAACCATTCCATTAATTTAGAAGACTACCAGTAAAATATCAGTCAAATTTGGAGAACCCAGGGAAACTGAGGTTACATTTCATCATAGACAAAGAAGGAATTTGACTGTGTATGACTGAAAATGTTTTCTTTCCATTATGGCTTACAAACTTAGAGTGGTAATGTGTTGGGAAGAGAAGTAGAAACCAGATTTTTCATGGAAATTTTTCATGGAAAGAGCAGACTGATGGATTGAACGTGCTATTTGACAAAAGAAAAAATAGAGAAATTAAGCCATTCCACTTTGTTATTTGCTCTTCCAAAATGTTGCATATTTAGAGAAAGTCTGCTTAAGAGAAACTGAGGCCTATCTGGCCATCCTTTTGTGGAATACATAATCAAGCACTGAATCTAAAATATTCAGGATGAACAGTACTGTATAGGTATATCACTATGACAATATACTGTATATGTGCATAAGTCAGACTTTCTGACATAAAATGTTATTGCTCTTTATGCATTTTATGTCCATACATAAGCCAAGACTGATAGTTTTATGTGCTCATCTTGCTGGTGATGAGCTTCATTTTCTGCTTGAACAACAGCATATTTACAACACAGACAAAACCAGGAATAAGAGGATTGAGGCTGCACACAGAGGAGAGCATAAAACCAGAAAAATTCTCATGTTCAAGAATAGAGCATTAACAGAATGTTGAGCATCTTTTCGGTTCTAGTCAAGATGTCAGCCAAACTGGAGCACTTAGTATAATTTTTCTCAATGGAAATATTTTGCTGTTGTGTAGCTCTAACTAAGGTGGTGTATGAATCATAACTGAATCAGCAAAGTGATTAAAATTAATCACTGTTGAGATATTTTATGCTAAATCACAAATGTAAACCTTTTATTGCAACAAAAGAAATTGAGGGGATCCCCATACATCAGCTGCAGCTACAAAACCTGCAACACATGATAGAGCATATGTATATAAATGGTCTAAAATGAGAAATGACATTGTATTTTAAAAGATATCTAGTTTTTTTTCACCCCGTGATCTTTAAACGTGTTTAAAAACAGTTGTCATAGTTTGAGTGATGCAAAATAATACACCCATTCCTCATTCCTCCCAAATTTTTATGGAAAAATATTTAACCAGTAGGTACATTCATTTTACCACAGCATAGAAAAAGTCTTAGCTTTCTTCCTGCTGCCTCTCAGATTAGTTCATCCTGCTCAAGATGCAGTTCTTCATGGTCATTCATCAAGAGACTGCTGGCTAGCTGCCATGTTTCCTAATGAGGTCAGACTCCTGACTGCTCGACCGTCCTGATCAGCAATATGTGTGTCATTATGTGAGGGTGTATTGGAGAGACAGCAAACAGAATGCTAGGATGTGTGGCAGAAGAAGATGGGATAAAGAGAGTGTGTAAAAGGTATGGATGTAGAGGTGTTCTTTCTGTGCCATAGGTAATGACCTGGAATAAGGTTGGTGCTAATGAGGAGAGGGAGAGAGCGAAATGTGTGGAGGAGTTCAGGATTGCCAGGTCAGGCCTGACTCACATTAAGGGGAGTCCTGATTTGAAATGTCATGCACTGGTTATGCTGAATAGCAGCTACTTTCAAGGTCTGCTGTCACACACAAAAGCTTGGCCAGTGATTTGAATGGCTGTAAGTGTATGTCCAGGAGCAAGAACCCCAGCAGATACCATTACTAAAACATTAGCAGCTGTGCAGCAACTTGTAATCAGAGTTCCATTATTTTTCTCCAAGAAGATGCTAAAATATTAATGTTTTACTAAGCACAACTTTTGCTACATTTCGAACTAGCATGCAAATAACCATAGCATTTCAGGATTCCCTTGATAATCCTGAACATGATCAATGTTTTCTGCTACTTTGACAGGAGATTTCATGAATCACTTTTAGTTATGCTGACAGTGTTGTGTAAGTTCATGCATAACAAGAACTGATTCAAAATTCTGTTCACACAGATTAAAATTGAACTCCGGTGCCAGTGGAGAAACTGATTACAGAGAACCTCTTTGTCTGCACTTGTAGGCCTAATTAATCCATTGCAGCATATAACAACATGCTTCCTCTGTTAACATGGACATAATGTCAGATGTATGTGCGTGCGTGTTATGGTGACTTGATGCTGAGAGGGACGGATGCAGACCAGAAACACTGAAAGAAACTAATCAAATCAGCTTTCAAGACGAGATGCAGTATTGCAAAAAAGAGAACCATGTCCAAAACGTTATAAAACACCACAACAGGCCATCTTCTAGTTACAGCTGTCTGTCTGTTGGCAACAAAACTGAAAAAGTTATGGACGGATTTTCCATCAGAAATGGAAAAAATGAACAAGTGATTTCATTTTGGGGGGTGATCCGGATCAGCGTCTGGATCCAGGAATTTTTTTTATTAAGGATTCTTTACTATGTGGAGATGGGGATCATTTTACCATTACAGCTTCTAACTCAACAAAAAATGCCCTGAATCATTGAGGAAAAAAATTATAAGGTGATATCGTGATAGATGTTATAATCCAACATTGTTTGACTCGGATCATGTTAAAATTCTGGATCTGGTGATCCAGAAGGTTCAAATATAGGGGGTACTGTGTGGGCTGTTGGAGTTTTTCTCAGGTGACTGATCCTATGGCTTGGCAGAGGTCTGCACTCTGAATGCTTCCAGTCTTGTATCCGCTTCAGCCAACATGATCATGGATATGTGGAAAACTTTAGGCATCAGTGCATTAATGTAAACTCTGATACATCTGACAAGAAACTGCTTTTAATAGCTGACAATGTACACAGGAAAATAAAACACTAGTTGCATCTAGTCTTTAGGCTACAGGACACAATGTATGTTGTTATGTGTGCCCCTCTCAGCTGTGTGTCCTAATGATTAACATGTTCTTTCTCCCTCCTGAGTGATTGGCTGGAGGCACCCCTGTGAGAGCATAAATGCCAGGAGTGGGCAGTGTCCAGGCGGGGGCCACCGCCAACCACAGCACTTTGATTTCTTTCTGACTTGGGAGCCTCTGGTAGTCCAGTTTTCAGGTTTTGTTTGGTTTCTGGTTTGGTTTTTGGTTTGTGGTGCTCCCCTCTTTGCTTATTTTGGCCGAGGCTCCCTTCTCCTTTTTTTTTATTGTTTTGGTTATAATAAACTTTCTTTTAAACGTTGCTGCTTGGTGGTGTCTCTCATAAATGTTATGGTTCCTTTTCTTTTGAGCCTATTTCATATAGGGATCATAACATATGTGATTGGTTTGTTACTGACTGAATGAGTTTTATTGTCACAATGTTGCCCTAATAAAAGCAAATAATGTGTCATTTCACAATATCTAAAAAATGTGTAATTTACTGTTAGCAACTCAGCTGCCTCCTCTTAGTCTTTCTTAGTTGATTTACATGAGGGGTAGTGTGATCATACACAGACACCAAGACGCAAAGAATGAAAATCACCTCAAATCAGAATAACTTTTAAAGACATTTCTAGTCAACGAGTTGAATATGATGCTGGAAGCTGGAGCTATTCGCTTTCTAGAGTCCATCACCTCGGAAGAACCAAAACTGACCAACAGAGGAGGCCAAAATGATTGATTCAAAGATTAAATCTACTGTCATGTCCAAGGGCAAAGGGCCAAAGGGAACCGACCTCTCCATCATGAACAGGTGGAGGCGGCTCTACCTGATCATGGCGGAGGCCAGGAAAAGTATAAAGAGCACTCATCTGTTTGCTGATAAACTTTAAATCATGAAAAACTGTATAGGAATCCTCATATCACATATTGGTTAAGTGGAGGCGATGAAAACATCACTTGGGGCGGCTGTAGCTCAGGAGGAAGAGCAGTTGTCTACCAACCAGAAAGTCAGTGGTTTGATTCCTGGCTTCCCCTAACTACATGTCAAAGTGTCCTTGGGCAAGACACTGAACCCCACGTTGCCTCCCGATGTGCCTATCTGGGTATGAATGCGTGTAGTTGCACTTAGCATGTTCCGATGTACAGTAAGTGCTGTATGAGTGTATGTTTGAATGGGTGAATGTGATGTAGAGGCAAAGAGCTTTGAGTGGTCAACATGACTAGAAAAGCGCTATACAAGTACAGTCTTTTTACCATTACTTAAGGACACACCATCAAGACTTAAACATGCTGCCTCCCCAGCAGTGTAAACACAGACACGTCAATGACATCACCAATGCGTCCCTGTTACCATGAGAACTGTTGAATCTGGAAAACGGTGAATGCTTTTCTCTCTCTTGTCCTGCTTCTCCCCGTTTCTAAATTTTCTGCCTCTCACCCATAATCTAATTTTGGCATGGGAATTGGCCTAGATTTTGTTTGCTTGACTGAATAGACCTACGGTCTGATGTGTCGAGGCCAGTATCTCCGTAATTTTGGATTAATGGGCTGGATTTTATTCATGTGTTTGTATGTTTGCTTTATGCTCTCAGTACAGTCTGTACCGTCAGCAGTCTTAGTGTGTGTCTGAGCGTGCATGTACATGTGTGTCTTTCCTTCAAGTATGTGTTTTCAAGCATTTATTTTTCACCAGCTATTGTGCATTTGGTTTTCCATAAACCTATCAAAGAAGGACAGAATGTAACACAGTGTATTGACTATAATAGGATTATACAGTGTAAACAGTATATGAAAACTTTTTTGGGAAATAAATACAATTGTTCTTTTTTGCACCTAAACATCAGGAGCTTGAGCAAACATGATGAGTTAAGCTGGATTTATACTTGCGCGGCGTCTGCGTATGATCCATGTAGATCTCGTACCTCTTCCAGACCTGACGTGCACCCTTGCTTGCAGTGAGATGGTCGGTTGGTCGGTTTGTGATTACTTGTTATTTTATTTCTGGAGCTTCTCTTGGAAGTTGTGCGGTAACCGCGGGAGAGAAACTGCAAGTCCATGCCATAACCCTATGTGGCTGTAGGGGGGGAGAGAGAAGTGAGTATACTATAAAAGCAGACAACGCCACCCTGGGAATTTCACCCAGGGAAATACTGTAGGGGTAGTTACACCAGCAGGCACTCTGGTGAGACGGCAGTTCACTACAATAATTTATTGAAGCTAAGTGAAAAAGATAAAATGGCTTCACAGTTAAAAGAGGGAAGGCTAAATAAGAAGGGGAATGTTCAGGACTGAGACCGACTATGATGGATGGGTCCATATATGGGAAAGGGGACCCTGGGAACACTGCAAGTGAAGTAAAACAAAACCCAACTCAAACCTAAAAACAAACCACACACAAAAGGGGAGCACCGCCACCAGGACACCACTCCACCACCCCGATCTCAGTACCTGGAGGGAAACAGAAACAATGGATTAACAACCAAACTAAGCATAAAAAGAATAAGCTAAAACTAAACTACCAGAAATTACATGAAACTAAATACTGAAACAAGTAAACTTCACTGACTCATTCATCCAAACGCACACGCACACACATGTGCACAGACCAATGATCAACAGAGCCAATAAGGCCGGCGGAACGATTTGAGTAATAATTATCCACATTTTGCCTACTCCCTCCAAGGTTTTGGAAAGAGTGGTTAACAATAGACTGCTGCCCAGACAAGCTAAACATCACAGTCCTATCCCAATATGGCTTCAGAAAGAAAAATGCTATTTATTTGGCAGTACATGATCTAATTGTAAAGATCAATGATGCCTACAAGTTATTACACTCAGCCTTTCCTCATGTCGCCTTTGCAGATGCGGTCGAAAGTACACTACTTGTACTTTTGACCGCATCTGCAAAGAGAAGGCAAATGCCGTGAGATCTTCCATCCTTGCTGTTGTCATGTCGACAAACTTGTCCGGCTTGGCTGCGCTGAGTTTATAGCCCGCCCCCGACGACTCAATAGTTCTCGTCTGACAATATAATATAAATGGCTCATTTAAAGAGAATAAAATCACAACAGTTATTTTAGTAAAGTGATTAGATGTCAATAGAAACAGTTTTCTGTCATTGGTCTTTGATTTTCTTACATGTTGTACCTTTAAGTCAGGTAGGAAGGGAGCCCACCAAATGAGGATACAATGACCACGTTTACATGAAAGTTTTGATTCTGAATTATTTAATTCGGAATAATTAATTCAGAATTAAAAAACATCATGTAACTGTAGCTAATGTTTTACTGTTGATTTGTCATGACAATGGCTACGGTTAAATGACATTTTTTAATTCAGAATGAATTATTCCGAATTAAATCATTTAGAATCAAAATATTGTCCTTCGGGTTTACATGGAAATAATAATTCCAAATTGAGATTTACATGGAAAACACATTTATTCGGCTTTACTCAGTTCCGCTTTAGATCTGGGGTTTGGGAAGGGTTCTGATTGGACAGGGGGCAGAAGTGACGTACTTACGTGTACCGGAAGAAAACAAAATCCACTTCCTGCTTCTTTTCTTTTCGACTAAAACACAGAAAACCACATAATTTTCACTTGATTTTGATTCTAGTTTTGAAGCAGCAACTCAACACTAGCAAATTACTTCACTTTCACTAATGCTTGCTTGGTGCGGCCAGCATGAAATATGTGTGTTATCGCGACAGGACAGCCACTTATTTTGGAATTAAGCTTTATTTGGAATTGTCATTTTCATGCAGAATTAGGTGTTTACATGGTCATTTTTCATCTTTTTAAAGCTGATTTCACTTTTATTCCAAATTAATGGGGAATTAAAACTTTCATGTAAACGTGCCCTATAGGGAAGTACAGGTAAGAAATGATTAGCTCATTAGTTTCTGAATTGAACTTCTGTCAACAATAGCTGAGGAGATTTTGCCCTTAATAGTCAATAAGATAGCAAGAATTTGGACTTCTAATTTCCAAATGCAGCCTTGTGTGAGGTTTTGGGTGGAGGTAAGGATGGAGAATCTAGACAATTGTACTCTGTGTTGGTATTGCAAATTCGAACTGCTCATTGAATGACACATAGTCTGACCCAGGTGGCCCCCGTCACAGTTTCTGAGTTGTTAGTCTCTTCAGACTATCAAACACAGAAAAGGTAGTTTTCTCATAATGTGGCTCTTTTAACATTTGCCGCTGAGGAACAATATCCTGGCAACTGCTCCTGGTTTCCTCCAACAATGTAATATCCTTTTATGTTATTGCATCATTATCATATTAGATACATCGACTGATTTGTTTGTCCCAGAGGTGCAGGGTAGAGTTTGATCTCTCAATTTTCACCTTTGTTTTGCTGTGTACATCCTGAAAACTAATATCCAGTAAAGCCCTGAAACTGCTGATCAACATCTGCTGCTAAAGAAAAAATCAGGTCAAATCGGTAACACACTCTTGACAAAACAAATTGAAATTCTGGCAGTGGCAATACGGAGCAAACAGATCGTAAAATTGAAGCCAAGAGGGCTGTGCCAGTTTTATTGCTTTCTTACTTGATTTTTTTCATGTACAAAGCACAGTTGACAACCTCCATTTGTGACATGATGTGGTATCATACTCTTAGAATGGCATGTCAGTTCAATAATTCTCCCTGTTCTTTGTGTGGCAGTGAAACTCTTCACTGTTCTCCATCTGTCCCCAGGCCCCGATGCACCCAAGACTTTGATTCAGTCGACAAATGGTGTGTGCGCGCGATAGGAGCAGAGCGGAGTTTTGTCCTGAGATGAACTCTGCAGCAGCCGTGGCGAGGGCTGCTCGCTGCTGACGGAGGGAGGAGATAGAAAGAGGGAGAGCGAAACGCAGGAGACGGAAAAAACAAAAACAAAACAAGAATAAAAGAGCGACAAAGAGGGCAGACATGACAAGTAAGAGAATGGGCAATGTCTAAAAGAGACCGAACAAAGAGGAAAATCTAGAAAAACACAAACAGTACAAAGAGAGCATAGTGAGGAAGAAGCAGAATAATGAGAGACAAAGTGAAAGACAAGAAAATGAGCGACAGGAAAAACTTAAAAGTTATAGTCAGGGACAAATATTCAAGTGAAAGGAAAAGACAAAGAGTCAAAACAAGACATCTTAAAGGAAGGTGGTATCAGAAAAGGAGGGGGGGGAGTCACGGCTGAGACCAGGAAAGACAAATCAAGATAAGAGGACAGTGGGTGGGGGAAAAACACGACAGAGTGAAAAACAAAGACAGTGATCAAGGGGAGAGTGACAGGAAGAAATATTGATGCTGAAAGCAAGTAATCAGGCCAGAAAACAGAAATAAATAACAAAGGAAACAGAGCCAGAGAGAGAGACGGAGCCAGGTAGTGAGCTGGAGACCTTTGCCAACAATGAAATTTCCTTAACTCCCAGCGATAATAGTTCTGCATAATAAGCCGATTTAGCAGCTCAGTTC
This sequence comes from Atherinosoma microstoma, assembly GCA_037177055.1. NCBI lineage: Eukaryota > Metazoa > Chordata > Actinopteri > Atheriniformes > Atherinidae > Atherinosoma > Atherinosoma microstoma. Next base: position 8,795,902 of record JBBBVU010000007.1, on the reverse strand, counting down.
CAATAAAACACCCAGGTGGTGCTCACTTTTCATGCTGCGTTTCAGGCAAATCTGCTTCTCATTGTTCCGTTTGCGCTGTACTCATAATGTTCAGCTACAGTAAAACTCAGGAGGAAGGGGCTTCAGGGAAATACACATGGTGTCAACTATTCTTCCAGCATAGAAAAGAGTTAACACTATGGTGCTGAGTTTGATATGGTGACACACATGGAACAAAAAACTTCACAGGAGAATTTCTGTGTGCTAGCTGAATTTACCTTACCTATATATTTTTTTATGTTTTCAAAGATTTGGGCAGATTGTGCACAAGCAAACAATTGATATGAACACCACCCAGTCCATCTAAAGAGCTTTAGGGCCACTTCTAAGTGCAGCATCTGTTTGTTTAATAAAGCAAGAAATAAGCCCATAATTTAAGGAACTCCCTAACTACAGTAAACCACAGTGAAAGCTATTTTTGCCTCTGGTTTTAAATGCACTAAATACATAAAAAGAATAAGGAAATAACATTGCTAAGGTATTTCAGAGCAAAATATATTGATCAGTGTCAGAAAACTGGATATGAGGCGAAGATCTTCGGCCCTTCAGATGGACAATGCTGCAAAGAATCAAGAATCTTTTATTGTCATTATGACAAGCACGATGAAATTTTGTTTAGCAGCTCTTGGTTTAAAACACACTTAGACACAAATATAAATATTTCTTAAGTGAATAATGATTTAAATATTTCTGGGGGGGAGCACATCTGAGAGTACAACCGAATGGTTGTCAAGGAGAAGATGTAAGTGCTACACTCAGCCATTGCAGAAAGAAACTTCTACAAGAAACATTCAAAGGCTTACATTCTCAACAAGCTCAACCATTTACTTTGTCAGCGTACATTTGGCTGCACAGAAAAGCCTCATAGCAAGAAGGTGGCTGGTTTGAGCGTCAGCTGGGGAGGGATTCAAACAGTGGCATTTCTGTGCTGAGTTTGCAAGTTCTCCCAGTGTATGTGTAGGTTCTCTCCAGGTACTCCGGCTTCTTTGCGTAGTCCAAAGACAGGGCCGTAGCCAGGGTTTTAGAAATACCGAGGTCCACCACCTAGCTCACACACCTCAAAAGATCAAATTGACGACCAAAATCTAAAATGGAAGTAACTTATGTTTCACACAGACCACTCCCTCTCTCTCATGTCCTGTCTCTTCTCTCCATCTATTCTGCCATCTTCTTTCCTCTGAACGTCCTCTCCTTCCACATCTCTCCTGCCAAAGTCTATCAAAATCTTTAAAGTAGTTATCTACACCTTCCTCGGTTTGCCTTTTATCAAGGAATAATAAACACTTCTCTCTGTGGTCAGTTGCTACACTGAATGGATGAGCCTATAAGATTTTTCATGTTTTGAACAACACATCTATCTGTCTATCTGTCTGTCTGTCTGCCTCAGTGACTGTAGAAGAAATGGACGAACCTTAAGACCACATGACCCACATGAGGTTTCTGAAGAGCTAAAAAGAGGCTCGTTGGGAGGTTCCAAACTTCACCATCTTGGCAGCGTCACAAGTCTCGTCACTCCCGGAAAATACAAAAATGGGGGACTGTAAGCGTGGAGACGGATGATTGACACCCAACAAAATCTGAGCTGCCTGTAGCTATGAGCTAACAAAGCTAACCTCAGATAACCCCATAGCTCAGCATTTAGCGGACAAACACCGAGGTCCAGACCGGTGTCCTCAGTTGTAGCTACGGCCTTGTCCAAAGACATGCATGCAGTGTTGTACCAGTTACTGAAATAAGTAACTAATTACTTCATTCAAATAGTAATGTGTGTTGGCACCATGGTGTATGAATATGTATGAATGTTCATTGGTGGTTAGAGAGGCCGTTGGCGCACATAGCTTACCACCACCAAGTGTGAATGAATAATTGGATTCACTGTAAAGCGTCTTTGGGTGTCGTGAAAAGCGCTATATAAATCTAATCCATTATTATTATTATTATTATTATTATTATTATTATTATTATTTAATTTCTTTCTGTGAACCAGAACTTTTGTTTGTCCATCACTGCAAACCTACGCAGCTCAAAGCGACACAGGAACTTGAAAATCTCTGGAAAAACTGGCTGAATGGGAGGTTTTTGTCACTGCTACAATATAGATAGATCCTTGGAGACGTGTTTATTTGACAGAGCAAATCCCCAGCGTGTCAAGGTTGTCATATTGCCCTCAATGTCCAATGCAAATGTCCCAGCGTAATCAGATGCAACAGCATGACGCGTTTATTACTTTGTCAATCATTTGGAGACGTCAGTATTGAAACAAAGCGGGTCCACGTCCGGTAATAGAATAATAATAATAAAAAAACAATCGCTCTGGGCAGCAGGCGATTTAAGTCTATGCCAGTGAATCTAAAGAAGCAAAATATAATAATAATAATAATAATAATAATAATAATAATAATAATAATAATAATAATAATAATAATAATAATAATAATAATGATAAGCTAAAAACAATTATATAAAAATAGTACAAAGAATCTATAATATTTGGACAAAAACAGAGTTATAAAAACTTGATTCTGTCCAAAGGACGCAATGCATGACCTTTTTCTTTAGCTTAGAAGACGCTTTGCAAGGCTTATCCTCCATGTCCACGAGTCAATCCATCAAAGAAAAAAGTTTCTATAAGATTTTTTTTCCCTTGGTTTCAATAAGAAGCCCACCACTGCGACATTATTTGAGCTTAAGCTATCTTCATATACTGATTTGTGTAGCCTATAGGAAACTCAGACCAGTGCAGAAACAAAGCCCAGAGGGTTTTGGCCCATTTATTCCTCGAGAAAAATAAACATTGGGACTGGATATTAAAAATGTCCACGTTTTTGTATATCTTAAGGGAACCCAAAGACCCCCCCAAAAGCAAGCACCAACAGAGCAGAACCAAGTGAAGGTAAGTGTGGTCCCCCCCCCCACCACCCACCCCACAATCATATTATTGGACTCTGTAGTAAAAGAAAAAAAAACAAAACATGAATGATAGGTGAGTGTGTAAAGACCTGTCTGGAAATCAGCCTCTCAGTCCTCACCCAACGTTAGGGCTGTCTAATTTCTCGGCATAATTAACTTTATGCTCAAAATCAATTGTTTCCTGTACACAGCCAGGGTCCAAGACTGCAAGCAGTGAGAGGCCTATTTAAGCATGTGAGAAAGCAGGAAGCAGCCCTACCTGCCACTCATTAAGCCCACAAAAACTCAATACAAAGAGGGGGAAGAGGGATTAGACCTGCTCGTTATACCTGCCGCGCAATTAACACTACTTATTCTTCTAATCCCTCTGTTCTAGAAATAATTGAACTTACAATAATAATACAAAAAAAACCACATCACAAATGCTGAAATTGTAGACAATAAGGTTTTTTTTCAACATGTAAGATGATTACGATAATAGTTTATTATTAGTCCTATCAGAAATTCAGCTTTGCTTCCTTCCTCTTTTTCTGTGTGGTGGGAAGTACGAGAGGGGTGTATTTAAGTACCAAAGAATCTGCTACTGATTTGTGTATATTTCCTCCCCTAATTTTCATCTGAATCAGGTAGAGAATCTGCATCTTCCTCCTCCTCCACCTCTACCTCCTCCTCCTCCACGAGGCGGGTAATCAAACACCCCTCCCTTTACTAGAAACGGAGGTAGCTGCAACTCTTTGTCCCCGTTGTGTTGTAGGTGAATCGGAGCACACTTGAACTGAAAGAGGACTTGACCTTTGCCTTTATGTTTTCCTCAATGTTTGTCTAAATCACAATTGTCTTTTGTGAAGGGACGCGCGCGGCCGCGACAAGTCCTATTTAAAGGGATGGATGTTCTGTCAGACAAAGCAGAGCCGACGTCAGTGGCTCGTAGGTGTTAGTAAACTTTTAGTTTTTGTTTTAGAGATGCACTGACAAAAAATGCGCTGAATAGAAAAACAAGAAGACGACGACGAAGAAGAAGTGGGCGAAAGACCCCAGAAACAGTTAAAACTTGCAAATAAAAACAGGCAACCATCTGATTAATTCCTGGTCCTGTTTGCTGTTTAGGAAGTATTGAAGGGCGCACGTGCTCCCAATTTCAGAAGGCTACCATTCATGTCACCACATATCTATGCCTGGTCACTGGAGCTACTAAGGTGGGATTACTCCACATTTCTGTCAGTAAAAACCAACAAGACAGCCTTACTTGCATAAAACTGTAACACTATAATATCACTGTCGCGTCACTCATAATGTCATCTGTGACATCACGTCATCAATACGGAACACACACACACACACACACACACACACACACACACACACACACACACACACACACACACACACACACACACAC
>JBBBVU010000007.1:8771479-8786918 GCA_037177055.1 Atherinosoma microstoma | reverse complement strand
TATGACTTAAACCAGCCTAATGCAGTTCCCTTAATTCCAATAACATCTTCAAGCCTCTGTAGCAGAATGTTGTGATCGATGGTGTCGAAAGCAGCAAGTGGGTTAGCCTCTCTAAGTGACTCCGCACCGGCAGGGGCCTGGCTAGCTGCTGGGTTCTTCTCTACAGAGCGGAGTCGAGCCTCTAACTCACAGAGCCGTGCCTCCAAAGCTACGAACAAGGTACATTTATCACATGTACCATTATTGCTAAAGGAGGCAGAGGAGTAGCTGAACATCTGACACACCAAGCAAGAGAAGGCAGGAGACGGAGAGAGAGAGAGAGAGAGAGAGAGAGAGAGAGAGAGCAGCCATGCTAAACACAGAAAAGTCTAACGAGTGTTGTGAACGTAGCAAAAAAAATGAAGGACTGAAAGATCCCCAGAAAGAGTGGTAAACCGGAAAAAGAGTGTGTTAAGTGTTATATGGTTTGCAAAGAACAAACAATAGAGAATAACACTTTCAAAGTGCAGCTGGAAGAGCTAACGGTGTGACTGAACACACAAACTAGGAACACAGGAAATTACAGAACACGCCTTACTGCAACGTCAGCAATTTGCCCATAAGTTTTTGAAATATGTAGCCAATAGACAGATAAAAAGACAAACCAATGATGCTGAATACAGTATGCATTAAGTCCATTGGGTTTTGAAAATATTTGTACATATTTTCATAATTAAATTGATATGTAAACATATTTCATGTCTGTATAATTTTTTCTATGTAAATATAGATTATCAAACAATTTGTGAGCATTTGTTTCTTTTTCTATGTGTTGTGAGCAATTGTCATGGAATCACCAAACAAAATAAAACAGTGGTTCATGCTAAGGAAACAAGTTTATTTTTGTTTGTTTAGTAGCAATTTGTATCATTAAATAATGACTTGAAGGTGAGAAAATGTTTTATTTGTGACATAAACTGACTCTCTCTTAAATTATTCCTGATGTCCTCCTTTCTTTTCTTTGCTCCTGAAGTTCTGAGGAACACACCACCATCAACTCTCTGCCAGGGCTGGACAGATAGTATCAATAACATCGACAAGTATTGTTCGATACCAGCGTGATGAGATTGATATTTTTATGCAGTTTCTATTCTTTAATGTCCTGTGAATGAGAGCCAACCTTTGGTAGGTTTTGCGAATTTGCAATGTTGACTTTATTTTTCTTAAACAATTGTGTGTGATAAAATTGAATAGTTTTAGTTATTTTATAATTTTTTTTTTACATTGTTGAAGTTATTTCATATTGTTAACAAACAAAAAAGCAAAAATTAAAATTTCTCAGTTTTGCCATTCAGTTTGTTGATAAAAATGTTTTAAAACATTTGTACTGTTTTATTATGATCATAATCATGATCAATAATTAAAGACAAAATCATTAAATGATTGTGAAATTTCAAGCAAAAAGTATAAATATTGGCGATACATGCCCTGGATTTACGTGGTATCTGACCAAAATTTGTAGTATCATCCAGCCCTACTGTCTAGTACTAGCTAGTGCTGCTAGCTCTTTCAACATAGTGAGTGACAGCAGGGATAGCCATTCACATCAGCACAAACAAAGAACAGAGCCAATCAGAACCATTGAAATGGGTTATAAGGTGGGAATTGAAGCTGTGAGTGCTTGTTGCAAATTATTCCATGAAAGTCGCTCAAGAAAGACAGACTCATCTGAAAACTCAGACTCAAACCACTGCCATCTCTTAATTAATTCCCAAATCGTTCCACGAACGCAGTGCAGTCTTATTCAATCGAGACTGATTCAAGTCAGACTTGCATAGTCTTACTTACCTGGGATATCCAACAAGTCCCAATGAATGGATGAAGGAAAAGTTTATGAAATGAGTGACACTAAAAGCAAAATGAGAGCGCCGTTTTTCTCATCAGATCAAACGCTTTCCATTTTACTGATTAATAAACTTTGAAAATAACGATGTGACCACATTCAGTCTAGATGATATCAGAATTAGTCTTACTGACAGCTACAAAACATTTTAAGTTTTTAATCAGCTCTACTGAGTTGGGTGTAAGTGAACCCCACTGACTTATAAACATCCTTCCATGAAATGCAATGAAAGATACTGTTTTCATTTCATAATATATTTACAACTTTATCTAAAGTGGATTCATCTGAAAAGACAATGACAAATGTGGCAGCAAGTAAAAATGAAATATTCCAGACATTTGGAAACGTTGCAGCCACGGTCTAATTTCAGCTTTCTCTGGTCTTTGTAATTAAATTTACCCTTGAAGGATCTTTGTGGTAGAACAGCAATGCATGGTCAGTTAAGTCTGTGCACAACATTAATTCCCACCAATTCAATAACTATGCAGGGATTAGTCCAACATACTGAAGCAAATATACTGTTGACTTGGTCACATTTATGAAGACAAAAGGATAGGATATGATGGCTACAGGCTCCTGTCTGTTAACGTTTATGACTGAACATCTTGACACAAGAGATCACTGGTTTGAGACTCAATGTGAAAAACTTGTTCCATACTGAATTAACTTTTTTCTACTTCCCTTGTGCTGCCTTTTCACCCCCAAGTGGTTAGAGTTGGGAGTTATTAGTACATAGTTTGAAAATTAATTTAGGCTGACATGGTTAAGTCTTCATGTTACAAGATACACATTTAGACATGCAAAAATCTACTCTGTAATGGTTTAGATGTTCTACAATTCATATGTTGCCTCTTCTGTCACATCATGTTAATACTGCCCAACAGTGAACAACAGCTCTATGATATTATCGTTTCACAATTTATAACCATTGAAAAATGCAGAAAAGGTTTGTTTAATAATGTCCCCTTTAATAAAAAAGTTGATTTTATTAAACCTTGTTCTTTAACGCAGGTTGTGAGCTAATCTTTTAAGCCACAGTTTCAAATAAGCCTCGCAAAGGAAATGCACAAGGATGTGGAGTACTTGAACTACTTTGAAAAATCTACAAAGGGGATCTGGGGATATGCACTAACAACTGGTGTCAGTAGTTTGGTTATATCTCATTGCTCAGGTAATATTAAATTTAGCATTAATTGTTATTCCCATTGTGTGTTGATACAGTTTCCAAAATGCAAGTTTGCATGCATTTCTTGATTTAAAAAAAAGAAAAGGAAATGAACAACCAAGACTTATCTCTGTAAAAGGGGTTTTCTGTTTACTTCATGCTGACTTCTGCAAAAGTTAGACTGTTTGTACACCAAAAGTAGTGTATTTAAATAATTTTCTTCACACAATCACACCCCCAAAAACAGGTCAATTAAATCTGTCAGAAGGGTTTTTCTTCAATAATCTGAAGGCTATGGGTGGTCACTTCATCCTAGAGAACAAAACTGTAAATAATAACATGAATGACATCTTCCACCTGCAGGATGTGTTGGGCCACAGTTTCTGTTATTCACAGGTAAGAGATAATTAAGCTACTTTGTTATATCTAAAAGAATTGTGAGTAGATTGAGAGCAGCTAGCTATTTTACAGATGGTATAATCTTGTGTAGTTTTTTCTTGTTACTGTCAGTTTCAGAGCGTCTTGGGGTTTTTTTTCTTTAAAAAGAAAGAAAATAGGATAAAAAGAAGAGCTTCAGCACTTTGGTAGCCCTGATTGCAGCATCCTTAGACAAAATGAGCTGAACCTGATAAAAAAAAAACAACCCTGCAACTGCCTTTTTATTTGACTCAGGTCTGAATGCTGATTAAACGTTTTCATAGTGCACTCAGAAACCAGGTATTAGCAGGTGTTAATGGGTTTTTGACCAGTTAAGAGATTTCAGTTTACCTACCAGCTCTGCTCGTATTGCTTTATTGATCCACTTGAAGTCCACTCATGAGAGTGTTAGATTTTTGTCCAATTATCTATCCATTTTTTTCTCAGATAATTCCAGTTAGATCGGAGTCAATATTAAATTGTGGCGAAATAACGTGTATAAAATGTGGAGCTGCATTCCTGTCGGTGTACCAACTTTAACTTTTCTCTTCTAGACAATCCTGTTATTGCTAACAGTTTTGGATTTCCCTTTTTTTCCTTTCTTTTAGCTAATTGAGCAACAAGGCTTCTCAACTAGCAGCTCCAGTAAATCTAATTTGAGTCATGGTATGATGAAAGGCTCTGCATGGCTGAACTTGCGTCATTATGAAAACAGACAGATTTAAACACCCTTTTGTAAAACTTCTACATGAGTCCGCCACATGGCTTCCTCTTCACTGCTGACACTAATCCCCAGGAGTCATGGTCATATAGATGCCCCTATCATGGAACAATTAAGATTTGGAGAATAAAAACACTCTGAGGTGTCGTCTTAAACGACCTTACACTTGATGATTTGCACTGAGAGAATTGGCTTTATAACCTGGTGAACATAGGGGGGGGGAGGAGGTGATCCAGGCTCTGAGTAGTGCCCCCCAAAAAACCTAACCCTACCTTCAAATGACATGTTTCTGTGATCAGCCTAGGCACAACATAAATGATCACACAAGGAAGATGAAGGGCACACAGAAGGTTTTTCAGTGTTTGCATTCCTATGAACATGGTTTATCTCACAACAGGCTGGGGAAAATATTCCACGAGGACACAAAACAGCATTTTAACGAAATAAATTTGATAATTACCTTGAGTAAACTTGGATCCAATTATTTACATATGTAAAGAATAAAAAATGGAGCAAATGTGCTACTTATGGAAATATTTTACTCAGGTGTTTTTCTCAAATAAATGCCTAAAAGGCTCTCATAGATAAAAGCCAATAGATTTATAAAGAAGAAAAAAAAAAAAGGACTGGAATAATTTGACCTCAGCTGTCAGCATGTTGTGTACATGGCGTGGGAGCTTGTTAGCACTGTATCCAAAACAAGGGAATGGGTGGAGAAGAACCAGATGTGGACATTGGCAGCGTCACGAGGAGATCCTCCAAAGTCGGACAGTGAGAACTACATAACGTCAGCACCAGATGGTTTCCTCGTTAGCACCCACCCTCTCAAAAACATGCAGCAAAACACTGTGCTGAGGGTCCAAAAGTTTAAAATTCCAGTGAAGCTGCCCTGTATGGCATTCTTTTAAAATGAAATGCTGGATGGGGGCATTTCAGTTAAATGAATTTAGTCAAGTCTTCACTCTGTGATCAAAAAGCTGCTCACAGCTGAGAAGTTGTTTCTATTTAGGTAATTTAGTCAAAAAGTAATAGTATATCATTTTGTTGCTGCACAGATCACTATGCCACAATTATTTCCCTCTTGCAGCATGCTTTCAACTGGGATGAACCGAGTGAACTGGAGGTGGAGGGGCGGGGGTGTAGTGCTTGGCAAATGTGTCTGTTCCACTTCAGTTTGATCCATGTGTTGTGATGCCTGCAGTGTCCCGGTTTGGCCCCAAGTATCAAATGACCAACAGTTAAGTAAAGTATTAACAGCACATGCTGCGGTTTCACAACCACAACACAAGAAAATATCTTCAGTGATTTTTTTTTATTTAAGAAAAAAAAAAAAAAAAAGAGGCCTTTGGATTCAAAGTAGGAAACTGATACAAACTGATACCTGTGAGAAAATTAATCAGTGTCCGTGCAGATTTGTCATTTTGTGCCAGAGCAAAATTCTTCTGAAGTTTCAATACTCACACAAAGTTCATTGTATGACAATTCAAACGGTCTGCCTTGAATTAAGAAAATCTGGCAAAAGTTTAGAAAGAAAAAAAAATTTGAATACAAGCTCAGACACCACACATTAAATAACTTCCTGCCTAAACAATGGTTTTAACTGCCATTACTGCCTTCCATGGCTCTTTTTGTTTATATCCAGCTGTGTTTACAAGGGAATAACTTGGCAAAGTTTTCTTTTTCAGCAGTAAAGCAAATATGTTTATTAAGCACTTTAATATACATCAGGAAATTCCACTTCATATAATACAGAAATTCTTTTAAAACGAAAGTTAAATGTACACAGTAAGCTATTTACAATCCAATCACTGACAGTCAATGAAAGATGACAGACAAAAACACCGTCAAGACGAACAAGATAACTTCTTAATAAGACTATACAGTATGATCTCCAACTCTGATCCTGCCTTGATTCCTTCTATTGCCCCTTCATTGCGTATGTTTGAGCTACTGTAATATTGAAGAGCTGAGAGCTTTCACTAGGGCTTATAAGTGTGTGCATGCGATAGGTTTCTACTCCCCCCCAATCCCAGTTCTTGGCAAAAAATAGCTCACTGTTAACATTATGAAAAGCCTGCAAAAATATGACAGCCTGTAAAGCTAACACAGCTCCACACAGTTCATGAGAAACAGATGTTTCAGTTCCTTCTGTGTCACAGTCGAGCTCCTCCTCCCCTCCGACTCCCGCGGGGTTTAATTCCTGCTGAACTGATACTTAGCTTCTCACAAGAGGGGAGGATGGACAACAGTATGCCGTTTCAACTTTGGCTTTACAACTCTGCATTTCAAACAGTATCGCTAACAGCTTGGAGCTGTTGTCATGGCTGAACCCTTTTTTGTGTCATGCCCCTGATAAATCCAGCAGGAATAACTGAAAATTAACCACATGAGGGAAAAAAAAAAAGAAGGAAAAAAACAAAACACAAAGCTTGGGTTTTGTTTGCTGCACTGCAGTAGGATATACACGCAACTATGCGGACAAATGCATTTTTTAAAAGTTGCTGCATTTAGCACCAAACCTTTGCTGATGGTACACAATGGTTACTTAAATATTCTTTATGCACACAGAAACGTAACACACAATACAACTGAAAAATCCCATAGGGACAAAATGAATTCTTTTTTTTTTTTTTGTTCGTTTAACATTATCAATGAACCTCTCTCTCATATTTGTAATAATACACAAAAGGCACAAAGCCAAAAAAAAGAAAGAAAAAACGCGTCCAAAATGACTGCAGGCATCTTCTGAACACAGCACCATGGTAGAAGGTAATGCAACAAAAGTGGCTTTTTTTTCTTCAAAAACAAAAAAATAAATACGCTTGTATATACCTGTGAAGTAAACTGCCATTGCCATTAACATATTACACAGAACACAAGTTTAGCACACTGATTAAAGTTAACACAGATTATTTGGGGTCTCTAGAAAGGCAGACTAACAAATGGGCTTAAGTTGATACCATGACATCAGTTACTATTATGTCCTCTGATTTGTGACAATGTACCCACTGGTACACTGTTGTCAGTGTGACAAAGTAGAATAAACATAATGTAAAATAATAATAATAATGATAAAAAAAAAGCATTGGTATGTTTCCCTCAAAACAGTTGATAAAACATGGATGGGATAAAAAGTGAAAAGAAATGCATGTCTGTCATTTTACTCTTAAAAGTGCATACACTGTTCATTAAATAGCATTAAATTAAAATGATACTTTGCATGAATACATGAAGAAGGCTGTAACAGATGTAGGCACATCAAAGTATCAGTTCACATAGGCCTTAGGCAGCAATCAATCTTCCCTAGGTATTGTTTTGAGGTCTCCCACTGATGAGAAAAAAAAAAAGAAAAGTTTTTATGCAGTTGAAAACAGTTGCTTTGGCACATTCCCTCCAACATCTGCATGACCAACGGCAATCGTGACATCTGAAATAACATAATGACTTGGGTTAAACATTTGTTTAATTTGATCAACTTCATCAATCTTAATTAGCAAACTAATGATGGTAATGTTGAGTTATGTTAGTCACTGCATATGAAAAAACAAGCTAAAGGTATGTGTTGTTACTGTCTGTTTGACTTCAAACTTCTACAAACATTGTACATGAGCACATACTGGTGTTTTAAGTTTGACAAGCGACTCTTACCAGCTATAATGGAGTCTCCTTTTTGTAGTTAAACCCAGGGTCTGATCCTTCAATCTGCAGTTTCAGGGCTTGTTTAAGGCTTAGTTCAGTTTCCCCAATGGGGTAGTTCTCTAGAACATCCTGGTGGCCTCTGGTTTGCACAGTCCGAGGAACTGATACCCTGCCCAAGAAAACCTGATTACCCTGTAGATGAAAGTTGGGGTTGGTCATGATGCCGTTCCTCTTTTTCTCAGCACAACTTTGCTGCTGGATGAAGAACTGATCTTGGCACTGCCCCCTTTCTTGCTGGACTGAGCCACCGATCATGATCTTACAATGAGGATCCTTCACTGCAATGTTAGCCACTGATTTGTTGAGAGCGATTCTCTTGTCGAACTGAGTCATTTCATACTCCAGAACCTGACCTTGGGTTGATCCGGTATTTTTGATTTTCTTTTTGTCTCCCAGTGCACCTTTGCCATTTGATGTCCCGTTTCCCGTTTTAGTTCCCTTTGTTGATTTCAGGCCAGGTTTGAACTGAGACCATTCAAAGTCATTGGATGGAGATGAAGGCTGCTGACCAATGGACTTTGTCGTAGAGGAGGGGGACACAATAGACTGTCTGCTCCGGCTGCGAGGCAGTGAGTGCTGTTGAATTTGTTCTGTAAACGTCATTCCATGAAAGCTGTCAATTGGCACAGTCTGTGCCGTGGCTGTGGATGATGTGGTCCTCAAAGAGGAATTTTTTGAACTCTTGAGGGAATTATTGGACAGGGAGGATTTCTGTCTGTCCACGGTGGAGTCAGGAGACTCTGATGGCGAACTGAACGCATGGACAGGCCCGTTTGGTAGACCACGCCCAGATGACTGCATGTCTCCTGCCCCGGTGCTGCCTGAACTACTTGATTTGATGGTGAGGGATTGCATTTTACCAGTCACTGTCAATGGGGTTTTTTCCTCCATGCTATGCACTGGGGAGGGGTTGCAGCCATTTGGAGTAGTGGCTCCATACTTTTCCAGAAGTTTTATTATCATTGAATGGCCACCTTTTGCTGCTACTCTCATTGCTGTGCGTCCAAACTGATCAGCATGGTTGGGATCAGCTCCATTTTCCAGAAGTATCTGCACAACATCGATGTGACCCTCCTGGGCAGCTATGCCTAGTGCTGTTGCTCCCTGGTTACATGTATGATCCACATGTGTGCCATTCTCTATCAAAAACTGCACAACTTTTGTATGGCCTTGCCATGCGGCCGACTGGAGGGCGGATCGCTTCTCATTGTCACAGGCATTCACATCACCGTGATAGTTTATGAGCAGCCTAACCATTTCAAGATGCCCTTGCCAGCAGGATACATGTAAGGCCGTTCTGCCCTCAGTGTCACAAGCTTCCACATTTGCACCATTTTCAAGGAAATATTCTGTCATGGCCAGTTGATTTTCAAGCGCCAATATATAGAGTGTTGGCCGCCCATCGGCATCTTTGTAATCTATATCAGCGCCATGGCTCAGCAGCAGTTCAACAATGTCCCTGTGACCTTCAAGTGCAGCTACCCTGAGAGCATTCCTCCCATCATATCCCTTCTGGTCAATGCAAGACTTGTTTTCTAGAAGAATTTGCACACAGTCATAATGTCCTTCTTGTGCAGCTAAAATCAGCGGTATTCTACCATCATTATCAACCTCTGTGCAGCGAGCACCTTGTTCAATAAGTGCATCGCACACTTGGCGATGACCCTCGAATGAGGCCATGTGTAGCGGGGTCCAGCCTGCATCGTCCCTGTGATTTTCATCCAGACCTCTGTCCAGCAGAGTTCTGACCACCTCAACGTTCCCCTGAGCAGAAGCAATGCTCAACACAGTCCTTCCCTCACTGTCAATACTGTCAACAGCAGCTCCCCAAAAAAGTAATGTGTTGACAACGGATGCATGGCCCATAGATGCAGCAGCCAGAAGAGGGGTGCGCCCATTTTTGTCTGTGTGATCCACATCAGCTCCACCTTCCAAAAGCAGATCAACTACATCTACATGGCCTTCATAGCCAGCCACAAGGAGAGGAGTCATGCAATCTTTGTCACAGTGGTCAACCTCTGCTCCCCTATCTATCAGAAGGCTCACAACCGATGCATGGCCTTTACTGGCGGGAACACAGAGGGCAGCCACTGACAGGGCAGTCCTCCCATCGACATCTTCATGATTAACTTCAGCTCCATGATCCAGCAGGTGCTCGACAATTTCTCTGTGTCCCATGTACGCTGCAGCTATGAGGGCCGTTCTTCCCTCATTATCTGCTTTGTTTACTTCAGCCCCATGCTGAAGAAGGTTTAACACGATGTCTTCATGACCTCCCCAAGCAGCGGCTCTCAAAGCAGTTCTCCCATCAGCATCAGCACAGTCCACTTTGGCTCCAGCGTAAAGCAGAGCTGACACAACCTCTGAATGTCCACCCCAAGCTGCTGAGCGAAGGGCAGTCCATCCATCATGATCTGTGTGGTTTATGTTGGCCTCACAGCCGATAAGGCAGTTGACCACTTTGGTATGGCCCTGCCTTGCAGCAAGAGTAAGTGCCGTTTGTCCATGGTTGTCTTCAAGCTCCATGTTTGCCCCTCTGGATATGAGCAAGTTAACTACATCAAGATTTCCACTGTATGCAGCATTTCCCAGCAAAGTTCTTCCACTGGAGTCACACTGGTTCACAGACGCTCCGTTGTCAAGTAATGTTCGTATAGAGTCCTCTCTTTCTAGTGCCTGCTGTACAATACATGAAGCATGATCATCCTCGTTGTTAACATGGGCACCAGCTTTGACCAGAAGCTGCAGAACCTCCTGTTCTCTTGGTATGGAGGTGCTCAGAGAGTCTTTAGCAGGAGTCCCATTCCAAACCATCCAAAGAGCCAGATTAAATGGCTCTATCTGCAGATTGGAGTTGACAAGGTGCAGAGCAAATTCCTGCACTTCGAGTGGTTTGAGCTGCTTTGCTCGGCAAGTGTAACTCATGGCCAGCATCCGATGTCCCTCTGCAGCATTGCACAAGTACTTCTGGGTGCAATGTTTTACATCCAGCAGCCATTCTGCAAAACTATAGTGGAAAAGTATTTTAGTACTCCCAAGGCCATCAACCAACAGCTTGGATAGAATGTCCATCTTTTTCTGAAACTCCTCCATGGTCAATGTCATGTTTTTGGTCCAGACTGCATGGTACAGTTCCTTGACTGTGAGTGGCCTGCAAGTTGCCAGGATTACATTAAGAATTGGTTGGACTTTGGCAAACTGTTTTCTGACAAATAGTCTCTGGCAGAGCCACAGATAGAGGCCGTTCAGGGTGCCAGGGATGTCACGGATCTCACGAAGCATGATAAAGTTCTCCACCACACCATCCAGCACGCGCTCCAGATAGAGGAAACAGCCACTGCTCTTTATGTGAAGTTGATTTAGCATCTCAGCGGTCTCCTTGGTTAGGTGCTGCCTCAGGGCCTCCTCTTGATCCAGCCGGTGAAGGATGTACTGTTGCACATCCTTTACAATGTAGGCCTTACGCAGATCATCAAGGCTAATTTTGCGGAATCCTGAAATTAAAGAATAGGACATGACATGAGTTTAATGACAAAGAGAAACAATTTGTCCAGTATATGAAAAAGATGCTTGAACAACGTGCACTTAAAGATAAGCAGAGCAACTTTTCCCCACACTGGCCAAGTCTGACCTTAAATCTATACCCAGTATTTTTCCACTGATCAGGTACCTTCAGATAATTAAGTTATGGAAACCTTTAATTTCTTGAGGCTTAAGATAATTAGCACTGGTGCCATGTTGTTAAAGAAAAACCTTTCAGAGTACTTGGAAGCATAACTCCTCTGGCTGCTGGAAGCAGACACAATCAGCAGGTGTCCGCTATCAGCTCAGCCCATAAAATACCAACAAAAACAAAGCTGCTGCAATTAGCGTGTGACTTTGTGTCTGATGCAGACGTTATTTCAGCTCTCATAATCTTGTACATGCCTAACTTAAGCATAAACATGGCTATAAAATACTGAATATGTAAAAAAAAAAAAAACAGGTTTATCGATTCACCACCAAAGAAAAATTGTGGGAATGCTTGTTTTAACCAAAAGAGGTAAAGAAATATATGTATGCTATTATGAGCTGTGTCTAATACAAATGGTATAGCCTGAGTAATGCCTGCTTGATTGGTTATTCAACCGACTCATTAAATCAGCTGGAGCAAATCTGCACAAGGAGATAAGGAATCAAAGGAGAGCAACATTTCCATGCATGCAAAGCATTAATGGCCTGTAAGATATTTCTCCAAAGTCCCCCCCACCCCCTGCCTACCTACACACAGAGAGACTTTTAGAAATCCTACTGTAAAGATAAATTGTGACAATGGGTCTTAATGAATGATTTTAATGTGATTCTTCTCCAAGATCTGGGAAAATGGCCCCATAATGGGCATAAAGTGAACTCTCCTCCATGTTAAAAACAATCAGTTCATGGTCTGTGTGGCCTGCAGCCTGGAGCATTTTTTGCATACTATTATTTAGAGTTCTCAGGGTTACTGGGGCAGGGAAATAGATGTCACCAGAGGCTTTCTAAGTGTTGTTGACATACTGATTTTCTTCCACTTACAAATATGGTAAAGTGTTTTCCCCTACAAAGAGCTATGCTCATGTGCCAAGCTGAACCAGAGTTCATAAACATGATCTTTATTAAAAATAATGAGATTAAAATTTTTGGTGTGAACATGAAAAAACTTCTTTTTTTTTTGCCAGAACTTTGAAATTTGTTTTGCTTTGATTATATAACAGTTTTCTCTTATTTATCATGTGGATCAGACACCAAGCCTGAGGCAGAGCTGTGCTCATCTGACTGCCATTGTGTGGGTAGAAAAGACTGAAATCTTACACCACAGAGGACCAGTGGTAACCACGCACATGGAAGCCTGATAACAAATTTGATGAGTTTAACAAGAGTTCCCAAACAGTCACTGGCAGTTTGACAATAGATCCTGGTAAACAGAAGGAGCAATGGCTTTTCTTTATCACCTGCTTCTGGGTTTGTTTAAGATAAGCAAGCTCCCTCTGAAAGTACCAGCCCAAGAAATCTCCTTTTACTCTGAAATATAATGAAGGTGTAAAGGACAAACTGAAAAACACATTTAACTTGTACTTAGGCAGGATTACGGCATTCACACCTCAAATGATTATTTTGCTTAATTCTAATATTTGATGCAGGATAAGCCAGAAAAATTACTGATGAAGGATTAGGTCTAATGATTCACATTCTTTGGTTGGACTTTGTTATAGTGAGTAGTTAGCAATCATAAATTAGTTTATGGCAGAGTTCCTAGTTTCAAAGAGGAGGGAGCATTTATTGGGATTAATGACTTTATTATAGTAGGGATTATACAGATTTACACATTTAAGCTGGATTTATAGTCTGCAAAAGGAGTCCTGCCACAGGATTTCACACACTTATTTTGTCTAGAAATCCGGTTGCATTGCTCTATAGGTTCCCCTAAAGTAGCTTTGTTTACATTCCTCCATTTACTCCTGTAGATTAACAGGAAGTTCTAACCATAGAATTAGTGGCCTGAAGTTACATCCAAGTTAATCGATTTTGAGAGCAGAAGGTTTGCAGTGTAAGCGCTTTGTCAGATGTTATTGAAACGAAGAAACTAAAGACTTTTTTTACTTCCTGAATGTTTTTTTTTACTATATTGCTTAAAATCCTTTTCACACCCCGATTGCAGCCAATTAATTTAATGCTCTAACACAAAAATAGAAAATTTGAGTCACCCGTGGAATGGACAGGACTGAAAAAAACACCATCCAAACATTTTAACCAGCCCATTCTAAAAGATCGGATGGTGATACAAACTTTACAGCCATTTGTCCCTCCCCCCTCTGCATGTGCCCCTCTTCGTGCACAAATAGCATGCTGAGGCTTCGAGCACTTGTAAAGGCAATGAAGCTAGCATACATAATCAAAATACGGTACACACTTAAACTTAAGGGACAATGTGGCAGAAAAGGTGCCTATGTCGAGTCAGAAAAAGAAAACTGGTTTTGAAGAAGGCTACTGCAAAGAAAAATGCTGAAGGAGGGCGGTTCAAGAGCAGAGTGCATCGGTGGTGTCAAATGAAGCAACAGAAAGGGCTGCAGAGTGATGCCATGGTGGCCCTATTTCTACTCAATAGGTAAAATAACATTATGCCTTTATGACTTTTGGAGAATATTCATTGGGAACAAGCATTGCGTGTTCTGAACGCTTGAGGTGTGGCTTCGGGGGGGAAGTCTGAAGAAAGGGGTTGGGACTTTTGAATAGTGTATTTTCAAAATGTAGCTTGCTCGAACCATTTTTCTAGGATCTCCTACCCTACCTTTAAGTTACAGTATGAGAAAAAAAGACAACTCTGCAAGTGGTTTGAAACCGTACAATCATAAATGATCTCTGCCAGCACTGAATCACATAACTGCCTGATAATTACAAAAACTCAATGACCCCAACCTACTTTGAGTTCCTCATTGTTTTCCGCGCTCACTTTCAGAACTCCCTTAACCCTCTTTTTTCCAGCTCCATCACCTCCTGCAACAATTCCCTCCATAGTCCTGCAGCCCTATGCAGACATTACAAAACTCAGACCCATGGAAAACATGCAAAGTATCTGCTCATTCAGTAAACACCCTGAAGTACTTCTGTCAAAACGTACTTAAAAACCATTGTGTATATTCCAAACCTTTACTTCAAATACCTGGCCATTTACTCATTTTGATGGCATTCCACGTAGAACTGCAAAGGATTATTGTGACTCAATTGTTACTTTAAAGTTTATATTTGGCACATGATTCTAATGCATATTCCTGTTCGCTGTGTGAACACTACTGCTGTGGCTCCAACTTCAATCAAATTTCAGCCTAAGATGTTACCATCAGAAGATGTTTCCCTCTCCCTCTCCTCATTCTCTCCATCCTCCTGTTTCTTGTCAAGTTTCTTGTGTTTTTTAAAGGCTAAACTAACTGACCTACTCCAATTCCTCCCCCCTTTT
Source organism: Atherinosoma microstoma (assembly GCA_037177055.1). Taxonomy (NCBI): domain Eukaryota; kingdom Metazoa; phylum Chordata; class Actinopteri; order Atheriniformes; family Atherinidae; genus Atherinosoma; species Atherinosoma microstoma. The sequence goes on along the minus strand of JBBBVU010000007.1, from coordinate 8,772,061 downwards.
CTGCCACATTTGATCTTTGCTTTTCAGGCCAATACACAATAACAAATGCCTCAGTTGACAAAGGCACATAGAATCATATTTGTATTTCCACTTTATGCTTAGAGACAGACATCTGATGCTTGTTGTGATCCTTCTGGGCAGAATTGACCCCCCCTTCCCGGATGACAGAACCTCCTTCTAGACCAAATCTTTCTTCGGACATTCTGGGTCTGCTCCAGCTGGGACAGGAAACCCGCTTGCTCAGAATAGTCAGGAGGCCATTAAAGGGAAAACTGAAGATGGAAGAAAAAAACCCAAATCTAAACGAAAAATTATTTTCCACTTAGGCAGTGACGTCAGCCAAACTATCCAATATGTTATCTTTGTGTTACCTTGTCCTACTCACATAAGTATGGAAAATGTGACTAAGAGAAAACATTATGTATTATAACGCGAGTCTGGAGATGCTTCTTTGCAATAAATATTTTCTCTGGGAAGTTATCATAAACAGTTTCTCATACATCCCACAGTGAAGAGGAAAGCCAGAGGAGAAGACAGAAATTCGACTGCAGCTATCATGAAATAAAGCACTTTGCCTGGATT
>JBBBVU010000007.1:8755773-8769964 GCA_037177055.1 Atherinosoma microstoma | reverse complement strand
AATAAATAAAAATGTTACATTACAACTGAGAGGTTTAGACTGTATATTCTCTGCTTTACTAAGCAACCGCCTGGCAATTACTACATTTTAACAATTAATTTAAGTGAGCTTGAGGCAAAGCACATGAAAGCACTCCTGTCCAAACATGCCTCCTACTTGGTTTCAAACAGATGTGAAAAGGTTTCCAGTCAAACCTGTTGTAGGGCAGAGTTGACTTGATGGTAGGGGGATGGGTTGATAGGAATACATTCAACCAATGGCTCAGCTGTAAGTTCTGCAGTCTGATAAAACCATCAAACCACATGTGCACCAATCATCTATTTTTCCCTTACCATCACATAGCTTTCATTTTTATTCTGGATGACAGAAGCTCATTAACTTAGTGATAAGAGGCTGAGTTGAAGGCAATGCACCTGGTCAGGTGTGTGCCATAATGGATATTTGAGCTGATGCACTGTTACAACTGTTAAACTGCTGATGTAAATTGGCCCTTACATCAACAGTTGAACATAAACATACAAAATAATCCACCTTTTTTTATTCCATTTGGTCATTTTATATTCCAAATACATATCACCATTTTCATCAACTTGCCCTTTTAAAATCTGAGGTCCAGAATTGGTGGAACATTGAGAACAGATGTGCCAAACTGTGCTAAAACAGCTATTTTGGAAACGTTATCTTAACTGTCTGTACTAAAACCTCTCTCATTTTGTTCTGCGTCAGTTGATCAGAGTTGACCCTTGCAGAGAAAATTTTCACATATTGTACTATGATGTGCCATCTTCATTTATTCTTCACCAGTAACACACATACTGATATTTACACATCGTAACAAATCTAACATGTCTTCCCTTTATTAGGACTCCAGAAGTATTCAAATAGGCCTTGTGGTTGCAGAGAAATACTCATTTCATTATGTGCCTGAAAAATAGTCTACTCGAAGGGTTAATGTTTCAAAACTAAAATAACTGCTCGGTTTGAAAAGCAAAAACCAGATGCTCTCTGAAATGCAAATTTTGTAGTGCTTAAGAGTTCTCCGCTTCACATAGGATCAAATTCCCTCAATCCATGCTCATGTTTTTGTTCATCATTACACTAGCTGACCCCCCAGTGCCCTCATTTAGCCCTGCCGCTTTAGGTTTCCATTCACCTGCGCAGGAAACAGTTCCGTATAGCTTGTCTGACGTGCTCAAATCAAGCAAGTCATTATCAGCCATCAAAATGCACTGCCAGGGAGGTCTGCAAGCACTTTGGGAAGATTTCACATGTTCAGAATGCAGATCCAGTGTGAGGAAAGCTGGGACAGCTTACTTTGAAAGAAGGTACTTGCAAAGTCATCCTTGGCATGCAGGTCAAGAGGCAATAGGGTTTGAAAAACCCCATATTTACATAAGAGGACTTTTTTTTTTCTTTTAGCCTGAAGCAAAACCAGCCTTAGAATGATCAGGAGTTCTGCACTGCACTTATTCAAGCTAAGGTCAAATTAAGACTTACTTAAAACACCCCTCAATTATATGAAAAACTGACGAGTCTGTACCACAGCCTTGAAAAGAAAAATCCTAAGTTCATAAAAAATGTGGCACCGGCTTGCCACATAACCAAAGGGCATCACCTTGGGAGAGAGGAGGCCAGCCGGGATTGTTCACTGGGTTCTGAGCTGGGTTACTTTGCTGCAGCTTCCAAGGTGTTACAGATACAGACATGGTACACCTGTAATTTGCCTGGCTGTCAGACTGCATGATGTTAAATTACAGTACTCAGCAGGGATTATGGTCTTCAACTCATCCAAAGTGAGGCTCAACATGCAGCCTCACAGACGACAACTCTTACAAGAATATGGACATAAATCAGCTGGTCTGTGTAGGCCAATTTAAAGAAAGGGAGAGTAAGCCAATTAAATGTGTCATCCTTGCTCTTGTTAGACAAGAGTCATGACAGTGACAATCGACACTGAAAACGAAGAGAAGGTTTTATAGTGATTTAGTAGCACAAAGCATTTGTCGCAGTGCTCTTTGGTTTAGTGCTGTACAATTTAGTCTCTGGTGAAGGCCACAGCATGGCCAAAACATGCTGGAATTGGTTTTTAAGGTTCTTGGACTATTATATAAAGGCTTCTTAATTCTCCGGCTGAAGAGTGCCTTCGAGCTAGCTCCCATTTCAGTGCTTAAAATTATTCTTGGCATCTAATCGCTCATAAAAACATTCAAATTCATCTGTTGGATTTGTACAATTTTACATCTAAACGTCCAAAATGATGCCACGAAATGTCATTAACTGGAGTCATCAAGCAGAGCCATTTTAGAGCCTCTTCAGGGAGCATTCCACAGCTTACAAGAAATAAACTTTCTTTGCTGCTTTACGGCTGTGTTTGTCTTGTCAGTCGGCCAGGAGGTCTCATAGTCCCTCCCGAGTGGTCTCACATTTGACCAAAAAGAAAGTATGAAAAAGAAGGGGGGGGGGCACATAGTGTGATGTCAAGAGTTTTGTTGACCTTTTTGTGGAAGGATTGCTTTCGCTTGTGTCAGATTCACCCGTGGGCTTCTGGACAAAGGACTGCTCTGAGAGGTGGAGGAGGCCGCATGCTTTAAGACAGGGCTGCTCTTTTCATTTGTGATTGCTGGTGGTAAATCACTTCTGTCTCTTCAGTCCGTTCAGTACAGAAAGCTCCTTTCACAGCGGTTAGAGCGGAGGTGGAAGATGTGGTTCAGGCCCTTGCTAGGGTTGGCTACGCTCTCCCCAAAGGGACACAAATACAGGAAACAAAAACACAGACCCACCCCAGAGTCGTGCAATTTCCTGAAAATGTAGCTTCTATATTATAAAAGCTGTGAAATTTGTATGACTTCTCCATATATTGTGAGATATGCAAGCACACTCTGATTACTTTTGGTTCTAAACTCGGGAGCAAATGCCTCACAGGATGAGTATCCTCTTAGAGCAGCCACACAATCCTGTAACATTCCTCAGACTGAGCCAGGAAAATAGCCACGTTAATTAAAGCTGTGATTCATAACCAAGAGGGGCTTTTATGTGCGGCTTTGCGTACACGTGTGAGGCTATCTTCCTGGTTTTTTGACTGGCCGACCTTATAAACTCCAGCCAAATGGCTCCTTTCACCAACAAGAAAACCAAAGTATAAAACTGGAAAAAATGTAAATAATGATGTACTTTATGATGGTGTAAATTCTACGTATGGTAACACTGCAAAGCAGGAATGCTGTTTGAGGGGAGCTATTATATTTCACAGCACCAGCAGCACACTGATATTATATTAATAGAACAACTGGCTCTGCATCTGAAAATCCCATGCCTTCTCTGTCCTTCCTCAACTTTTGCTCGTGTTGGCTTTTCTCTCAAAAACAAATCCTGCAGCACATCTTGTACAAGGTTTTGTTTTGTGCTTCCTTTAAACTAAGCTTTGTCATCTGCCTCTGTATTCGAGGATTAGTCATGAGATGCTTCCAGACAAGAGGAAACATACATACCTGTTAGGTTCCTACTATTTTTATAGAACTGAAGGGGAAATAATCCCAACAGTTGTGTAAACGTGTCAGTTAAGAAAGAGCACACGGGAAAAAATTCAGAAGTGGCCTCCTCAGTGTGAGCATTTATGCTTGTGTAGCCTATTTTTGCATTCATTTGTGGTTTTGCATGCCCCCTGCCCTGGTTAGTGGGTTTGGGATCCAGCTTTAAACAATGACAACACAAAGCTAAAGTTGAGTGGAAGTAACTCTGTATGTCCTGTATGTGGGCAGCTGATAAACGCTTAACAAAAGTTACTTAGACTGAAACTAATTCAACACAGAAAAGAGGGAGGACGTTAGAGGAGATGACATAAAATGTCCCAGCACTGAACAAAAAAGTGTACATGACCAGCATAACTTTTAATATGAGAAAACAGCCGAATCCAGGCTATTGTTTTAACTTTATCAACAAATCTGATTCAATTACAGTCCATTGTAAGATAATATTGTTCAGACATTTTGACATGACATAAACCAAGCACAGGTGTAATAATGAAGGCTGCATTCCATTTAGTGGAATATCTGCCTTTGTGCATGTTCTACAAGCAACATTACACAGGTGCAGAAATGGAATGCTGCCCTCATTGACATGCTTTAGAGCATATATTCAAGTATTTAATAAATTGTAAATAATCGGAAATTGCATTGTCACTGTAAACTTCAACAGTAGCCACGTTTACATAGACATAAGTATTCAGATTAAAGGCTTAATCAGAATAAAAATGCTTCATGCAAGCATACCAAATCAGAAGACTCTGATCTGATCCCGCTCACTCAGATAAAAATTTGTGTTAGCCGAACATCAGCGCAATGTATTCCCGCACTTTACGTTGCGGGTGGTGGACGACATGGTGGGAACCAAAGCATAACCGGTTGCTTGAAATTGTAAAGTAACTTCACATTATTAAGAGGGGAAGAAACTGAAATCAGTAAGACGTGAATGAACAGACGCAAGCAGCAGAGTTTATTCACACTGGAAACCAGTGTCTTCTCCAGCTTTTTCTAAAAAGCCAGACAATTCTGCACGTCAAAATTATTTGTTCCATTCAAACATGTGATGCACGCAAACAACATAACATAATTGGAATAGAATTTTAGGGTCCATGTTAACATTACATATCCGATTGGAATTGCAACAAGATTGAAACATTTAATGTGCGTGTAAAGACGGTTAATGATGTAGTATAATCGGCTCTTTCTAATATGCATTCCCCATTGCTGCTGTTAAAAACAGCCACTGAAGGGCTCTTTGGCTGTGTCTCTGACTACTTATTAGCTGGATGTCACATTTTCAAACAAGGGAATCAGGTTATCTTCCCTTGTGCGGGTATTTAAAGAAGTCTGTAATAAGTATCATTTAAGTAACAAAAATATTAAATGTGAAAGCTGAAAGTACAAGTAAGGTATACTTCTGTAAAAAGTAGACCTCTAGACTTGGTCAGTTTATGTGTGACCAGTTGGTTCAATCCTTGTTTGTGCCTAAACAACTGAATCCCAACCCCGCTTCATAAGAAATCAAAAAGAATGATCAACACAGATTGAACACATGTACTCCCCCTGTACACAAACAACTTGAGAAACAGCCACTTTAAAGCATGAATCAACCAGAATGGGGCAGATGGTAGCCATTATGCACCAGTGATGCCTCTACGTGATAAGATCACATACTAGGGGTGGATCAAAGACTGGGAGGTGATGATGATCAAAATTAGGCGGCAATTATTTCAGTGAGGCCATAGGCAATGTGATTATAAATTTATTTTAAGTAAAAAAAAAAAAAAGAAAGTCATAAAAGTCCCCCATAAAATAAACCGATTGATAAAATGAAAATACTTTCAACCTGAGAGGAGGCACATTACAAATTCTGTCTGGTTTGAGGAATCATCATTTTAACTTCACAAAGAATAAAGATAAATTATGGCGACTGAGATATGAACTGTTAAAGAAATACTTGTTCGAGAGGCTGTTTCTATTTAAATACCCAGCCCGACCCCAATCTCTAACCTCCACCCCTCTTGCTTTCCCTTCTGCCAGAGGCCTTGTTAAATTGGCACAGACTCTACTCGGCTCTCAAACAAAATCGCTGCCTTAGTGTTTCCACTCTGCTACCCTTACCATAGCCTTACAGTAGCACATGGAGGCAGGATAGGTCAGCAGTTACATGGGGCATGAAGAAGAACCACTGCTACCAACTGAGTCATCCACGGTTTTTAGTGTGACTAACATTTTAAGACTGAAACTTTAGTCCGTCAAGATAATACAGGCGGCCTGAAGCTTAATCAAACATGAGTGGTCATATAATGTGAGTCAGCCAGAGGGATACGGTGCAAAATTCTTGTAGTGCTCCTCAAAAACAGACCAGCCTTTGTTTGTAAGGCATTAGTGGAACGGATGCAAGTGAGGCATTCTGCTGCAGAAGTCAGTGTGCCTCCGTCTTCCTGCTCAGTCTCAGAGGTGTTGAAAACTTCCCAAAGCACATTCCACTCAGAGATAGACACAAGGAATAACAGTCCAACACGGAATGAGGAATTCAGACAGTTGCTCCTGGGAAACAATTAATCTTTTGTGACAGATTTGAGTATTTTAAGCATAAATTGAAAAAAAAATTCTTTATCTCAGGCACATTAAAAGACTTGGCTTGGGCTTGAATTTTCTTCAAAATGTCTGTATGGTTACAGGTCTTTCCTTAAATCCAATGGACACAGTATTCACACAACCACAAAGTTAACGCCACCGCAGACCAGATTATACAGGGAAACCCACACAACCTCCTCCCCAGACAAAATAGGCCAGCTCATATAAAAGAGGGGTTGGCTTTGCAGAGAGCATGGAAGTTTTTTGGCAGGTCACGGTCAAATCCAAGTTGTAAACAATACAGAGTGTATTTTTAGGGGACACTTGGCCTCAATATGATACTCTGAAGACCTTTGATCCATTTTAAGTTTGGCGCTGGATGGATAAGAAGTACTCACACTGCCATGTTCATAAGGCAGAAAAGCAAATAGTAGCAAATAGTAGACATGTTGAGTGGCTCTGTGTGTTTGTGTGTAAAGGAAAAAAAGAAAAAAAGACAGTCTTACAGAAATTTCTAACGAAAAGAGGAAGGCTGGATTTAGATAAAACAAAGAGCTTGCTAAGAGCATTAGCAATAGAGAACAGTTAAGGCTTATAGTTCTGTAGAAGCATCCTAATGTAAAAATCAATGCAACACTAAGGAAAGCGGCGACTCTAAAACAGCATGTTCAAATAAACACAGTGACGTCAGTCAGTCTAAAATAAAGAAAATGTATATTTCACTATGTCAAATGGGGATATCATACCTGATGTGTGCATTTGGCTCTACATCCACTTTCAAAAGGAGAACTATTTTTCAAACCAATTATAATCAGTGCCTGATAAAAGCTTGGGCAAAAATCAAAGAAAACGATACAAAGGAAATGAGCCAGTCCTCCCTTGAAAGAAAAAAACAAAAAAAAAAAACAAGGAGAAGATGACTGCTGCTTTATCAGATCTCCTTTTTAACCATGTCAAAAACAAAGAGAACAGACAGCTCATCAGCTCCAAACTTCAGACAAACAAAAAGCAAGCAGGCAGTCACAGGACTTGCTCAGACTGAGAATTAGAGATAAAAATTTCCCATTAGCGTTTACATCTGTAGCGTACAAGCTTATGTATTCCCCCTGCTGACTCCTCTGTCAACTTTATTTTCAACCCAAATGAGATTTTTTGATTCATATCTATCGTTTGCGCCAGACTCAGCAGACAGCAGAGTCGAAGCATAAACCAGAAATTATGATCCAATAAAAGTTATTGTTGAAAGGAAATCCGATAGAAAACTTCTTCAAACTGTGCTGCCTGTAGGCTCAAAGTGTCGTTGCATCAGTGATGTTGATAGTTTTTCAATGTAGTGAGTGCCCGGGACCCACAGGTGGTGATTTGAGTGGGTCCCTGGAAAATTCAATGGCTCCCCAAATTTAAATTATGTATTTCTTTCTCTTTCTTGTATTCTTATATTTCTTAAATCGTAATATTAAACTTCTTTGATGGTGATATGGTATGGTTAATAATGGTTAATGATAATAAACATTAATGGACATATTCGTGTATTAAAAGTTTATTACAAAACAACTGTCACAGAGGGTCTGCTCCTTTACCTTAAGCCGGGCGATGACCCGGGGAGAAGTGATGACGAGCGGCGGAGGAGTAGTTTTCCGTTTAAATGAAGGGGAGGGCGTTTGCCGGTGGAAAGAGTTTTTACCAAAACAAAAGGAGGCATGGATCTTGCAGGGTGAAATTGATCATAAAAACAATAAAAACTTAATAAAGCCCCAATTTCAAAACACATTTCTTTCAGACTGTAGTCTGCAAAGTGCAACAGTGTCCACTGGAGGTCTCTAAATAAATAAGTTGGATTGGAAAATAAATTTGCCGCCTAGAGCAGCTGAAAAGATTCAAAATCAGGTGAAGTTGTTTTAGGAATCACTGATGTAGAAGACCACACATCCACATCAATATCAGTTTATCTGCAAACCCACTCTTTTTTGTTTCTTCCACCCATGTGTTCCACCCTGTTGGATCTGAGCGGGTCATCTGGCTGATCACCTGTTAGAAATGGGAGTAAAAACTCCTTCCACCCAGCTGGTCGTCCGGGTGGTCAATGGTACGGACCCAGTGGTAATCGGAATCTGCACATGCGCAGAGGGTTGACACAGCGCTTGTCTGGTCTGCTGCCAAAGTTTATTTTGCTTGTTACTGTGATTTTAAACGAGAGTTGTTGATGTATTGGTTTTCATGGGAAAAATGAGGTGACGCATAAATAGTGAGTTTACGGCATCCTTTCAGATTTTAAAGTGTCAGGGACGCAGGACACATACCTAGCAACATCACCATTACATGCCAGTATCTACTACAGTCCAGTACTGATCCTGAAATCACCACAGGCACCTACATAGACCCTTTGATGTTAGAGAAAAGCCAGGTTGGGCATGCCCATTTCACAATGACAAAGGAGGGTTTTTTTGGGTTTGTTAGATACACGATGCCCACAGATAACTACATAGTAATACAAATTGCTATTTTTTGTGTACTTTGTCTTAATACTATAAGGGAACAGACTTCATGACTGAATGTGTTACAATAAACTTATACCTGCATCAAAAAGGTTCCCAAGCGCCTGCTTTTTGTGCAGCTCCACAGAGCGCATCAACTTTTATTTTCACAGCATTTGCATTATTGCTGCATGACAGGTGGCAACAAGGAGGTAAAGATGTCAAAAAGGGAATACATCAGCTTTCTATGTTAAATTGTGTCAGTGTTTGATTCAATAAAAGGAAAGCTGTAACACTGAGAAAAAGAATGTCACGTTTTAACAGGACTATGAACATTAGAAAATATATATTTTTGGGACATTGTGCTGCAGAGATATGGGCACTACATCATTTACAGAAGAAAAAAAAGGTTTCAGGGTATCTACCATGAACCTGACCTCATGAATCTCCCAAGTAAGGAGCAATGGAACTGCTCAGACTGCAGAGATGTTACATAACAGTAAAGAAGTGAGGTGAGATCAGAAGAAGCTCCCACATTCAGTGTTTTTGGAAGGTAGAAAGGGTACCCACTGAAATGTGAGCCTGCGGAAGAGACTCTCTCCTACACAGTGAGATTCTTGATTAATGTTATGCCAGCTCATCACCACAGAGTAGGCTGCTGCTCTGACAAGGAGATAATAGCAGCTGGTATTGCACAGTGACATCAGAACAAGGAAGTGCTGCAGCTCAGAGAGGTCCACAGTGGTGACCCTAATCTCTTCAGTCATGTCGAGTCCTTTACACTTCTACAGAAAAAAAAAAAAACCCTCGCTGCAGGCTTTGTAACTGCATTTTGAGTGAAATGTATCATATTGAGAAAGAAAAATAGCCCACACAGAACAGAAAGTAGCATGGAGCCATACAAATAATGTCTCATATTTTATACTGTCTAAATTATACTATAAGAGAGGTCTCTCAATAAATTTTACTGATGCATAATTCTTTTCAAAATGCTACATACAGCGGCTTTAAAATTTCAGAAAATTAGTTGGAGATTGCTGATATTAGTGGACAAAAGCTGGACAACTCACCTGTGAAGAGTTTGGTAATGGCCTTGTTCTGTCGTCGTGCGGAGCAGATAAGTAGCAGCCAGGGAGGCAGGAACTCGTGCTGACTGGCCAGAAGCTCCGCGATTGTCCTGGGCGAACCAGGAGAGGACCTGTGCTCTCCTTCACCAAGCTGACAGCCTTCATCAATCGAGTCTACAAGCAGGAAGAGTGACTGCTGAGGGGGCTTCACACTCAGGAGAGGCAAAAGGACACACCTGAGAGGCAAAAGGGTGAAACAAAGAAAGTGAAACATTACTCATTTTATTCTTTCGTTTTGGTTTATAAGACTAACAGCACTTTTTTGTGGTTGTTACCCCTGAATTAACGACATTAATTGCTTCATCTGTCTGTTAAAGCATTTTATAACGAAGGCTCTCGCACATCACTCAGACATGTACCTGTGAAAGTGATGGCATGGGCCATGGCACATGCATATTATCAATGAGAGATTTTACAGAGCATAAAGTGCAGCAAAATAGTGTTCATAAAGTCAGTTTTCTCGTAGCACCATGCCCTATTCACAATACAAGTTGATCAGGTGTGCAGTAGTTGTGTAAAACACATCACAAATGGACGAAAGCACATTATACCTTTAAGTTATGTGGTAAAGCTATATTTACATTGAAAGGTCATATCAAACCAGCTCACCACGTTATTTTATTTATTTATTAATTTATTTGTAGTTTTGTTATTTTGTAGTTTGACTTGACTTTTCCCAGTTTGTTCTGTGCTGGTTTTTTAACATATTTAAAAGTTGGACATTATGAGGCTTGATAAACTTTCTCATGCTAAAATCTCTTGTCCCATTTCCACCAGTAATTATCAATTCCTAAACAACTTTATTAAAAGACAACATTAGTGGTTATGGTCAAATCGAATTACAGTTTAAGATGTAAAAGTTACCTACTCAGTCCTCTGTATTTTTCATTCCTTTATTCATTGTAATATTTCTCTGATGCCTCTTCAGGATACATGTCTCATCCACCTTGTTTGATATAAAAGTGGCATTCCAATGACAAAGCCAAAATGGACTAGAATCATTTTCTTCAGAAGAACCAATCTGGGTTCATAAGGCTCAATTGAAAGAGTGTGGGTGTTTAAACACGACTATCCAACCCAAATTGGAACCATTAACAAGCCCACAACCAGTGATCAGAGCTCAAAGAAGCATCCACAATAAATACATTCACTATGATTCAGTGAGCTTTGCCCAAGAGCTATGCAACTAAACATGCCATATGGTTGTCTCAGTCAAACCTTAAGAGATCTCCTTCCAATATTATTAATATTAATGACTCTACACGAATATCCAGTAAAACCATCCCTGTGGTAGTGATAAAGCAAACATGATATATAGCAACACATCAATACTCAGCTGAGCATAACAATTTAAACACCACATTAACCTTTTATCTGCATACAAATGCAAGCCAGAAGTGTAACCTACTTGCTTCAGTGCTAATATGCATCTTCACATATCCATGCTCACTGAAGCGAGACGCCAACAAATTTATTTTTTTTTCCTCCTGTGGTGTATTGTTAATGCTGTCAAGATCTCTGTTCCAGTCCGACTGCCACCAACAGTCTGAAGCCAGCCAGAAGAAATCCGTTAAGCAAAGTGCCATTTCCCAAGGCTCATAAAATTACTTCCAGCTCAACTAGCTGTGATAAAGAATCTGAAGGTTTCATATTAGTGACATTTTAATCTGGGTCTAGGTTAATTAAACATTCATAAAAAGGACTGAAAATATTAACTCCTTGACATGAAAACTTGATCTAAAAGTCAATGCAGCTGAAAGGCATTTGAGGCACTTCGTGGGTAGCTGTCGCACGGATAAATATCCGCCACCTTCCGGATGATGGGACAGTCTCTTTAACTACCACTCTCCTTTAATGGAACCAATGTTGCTCGTAACCTTTGACATAAAATGCTAAAATATAGATTTAACTGAACTTCTTTTGGATGCTCATCTGTCTGCCAATAACCCTCCAAAGCCATTCCCTGAAATTTGACTCCAAGTTAATTATCATTAAACAGGTGGAAGAAGAAATGGTGAGGACTGAGGTGTGCTGGGGTGCCGAGTTATTCCAGTATGAATTACTGGAGATGCTATTTTTACAGTGACTTTGTTATAAAGTGAACTCAAAGTCAGGCACTTCCTGCTAAAATTTAAAGGTAGCAAATTGTGTCACATATCAAACACTTGATAATAAAATGTTTACCAACATTAGGATGATTATTGGGGCTTATTCCTGTGACTAGAGAAGAGTAAATCAAACATTTTTAACCCAAGACGATTTCTCCTAATTATGTGTTTTGTTATACAAACCGCTAAAAATCTTAATGAGAAACAGGTAATGTTGGTTTTGTTCTTCATGTATGGAATTTGCAATTAATCTTTTCATCATTACAAAAATTAAAAACACAAAACTGTCACCAGGTCATCCAACCCCATATTTGTGCAGCTCCTACAAATTTCAGGCGGCACTGAAAACCTGCTCCGAAAACATTGTGAACTCTCAGCAGGAAAGAAAAAGCACCATTAAGGTCTTTTAACCTTCTCACTCCACTACGTTGCCGGAGCTTTCAGCAACGCAGTCAATCACCCCTTCTTATGGCTGCAGCCCGCAGAGAACCTGCAGCGCCATCTGGGAGTCCTGCCAAAAGGAATGTCCATCCACAGGGGCAACTGTGTGTGAGTGAGTGAATAGTTGTGTCTGAGGCCACGTTGCCTACTGAGACAATCAAATCCACAGTGACAGCAAGTGGGCAAAACAAAGAGCCATTCTTCCTTCACAATTCAGCTACTTTCAGGCTGTCAATGAGTCAAAAGACAAGGATTGGAGACAAAGAAAACTCAGCAGGGTATGGGAGATGGAGGCTAAATAAGCACAGGAAAAGCTGATTTAGTTTGCCTGGCAAACCTGCTGCATACCTGGGCCAGAAAACTACAAGTAGTGCAACCACACACACACACACACACACTAATTAGTACAGTTCTTACTTTAATCTTCAACATATTTCCACGTTTATGCCAATTGTTATTTATTAAAAAAAACTGAAATGGGGGAAGGGTGATTTTAAACACATTAATAGACTCGCCATCTGTCATGCTGTGTTCAGGACTGCAGCAGCCGCCGCTGCAACCACAATGAGCAACGTCAAGCTTTCAGTTTGACGTTTAGTGAAGATGTCTGGTCTGACAGGGCTGCGCCAGGCACCAAGCCAAAGCCTTACACATTTACACAACTCATTTTATAGAGGCCACAGAGCCTGAAATCCATGCTACATACCCAGACATCGACATGCACTCACACACACACACACACACACACACACACACACACACACACACACACACACACACACAAAAGACTGGTATACAGACAAAAAGCTCATGAAGTTCTAAAGGACAAAAACCCATGGATGGTCTTAACGTTGCTATATTAATGAAAGGATGGCCAGTTGGTGAATGGAGCTCTAAGCCGTAGACAGATCAATAGAAACAGAGTGATGTCGACATGGATTCCTTCCATAATCAGTTGAAAGAAAGAAAAAAAAGAGAAAAGTGAGGCCTTTTTATGAAAACAACCCATCTCGTCATTTAGATTTGAGTACATTTAGAGAAAGTCTGATCAGCGTCTTTGCAAAGTCAGGAGAGCTTAGTACCACAGAAGTGAACAACAGCAGCTGAGTCATGCTCTGGCTCATCTAAACAGAGACAGACAACTATATTGCAGATTGTTTCCTCCCACTTTCCTATGTGATTCCTGCATTATGCATTACATTACTGCAATCATCCCGCTCAAAGTAATCACAGTGATGAGAAGAACGAGAGACTCATGCTGAGAGCAAATGTTCTGAACAGCTATGTTCAGGGCCTTCCTGTTTCCTTGTCGCTGTTTTCTTCAAGTTTCAGCAAGTTAGACTAAATAATACAAAAATCCTAAAACTTTTCTGCTTCAATAAAGATTTTTTTTAAAAGCTTTTAACAAAATCGGGATTTTTGTGGCAAAGTGGTTACACAGAGGCACAAGTGCAGTTACATAAGCTGCAGAATAAACTTATTTTTATTTAACTGTGCTCAGAGCCGTTCATTACACGGAGGATGTCAACCTTGAAGATGTAAAATAGCTACACTTCAAATACTTCCATTACCATAATCTGTTCAAAACAACTAAGGGGAGAAACTGGTCAATGTGCAAAAATAAACCAGTTGTATAGTGTGCATATGATTAGGTTTAAAACATGTCCTAATTTTTCTGTCTAGGTGCATGTTCAACCAGCTTCCAGGAAGTGAGGAAGTGTGCAGGTAGGGTTAGGTTATAGGAGCTTGTTGTACCTTTAAAACTAATGCCCCTTTCACACTAGCACCTTGTTACGACCCTGGCTCGGCTAGGGTGTAAGGGACGCAACATAAAGAAAATGTCCAGATGTAAAATGGAGTTACAGGGGTTTTATTGTCCCATGTGGCAGACAGACATTCAAAACAAAAGACAAAATGGGATGGGCAGGTGATGCTGCTTA
>JBBBVU010000007.1:8738361-8751493 GCA_037177055.1 Atherinosoma microstoma | reverse complement strand
CACACACACACACACACACACACACACACACACACACACACACACACACACACACACACACACACACACACAGAGCTGGTGATTTGCAGATAGACGCTGGCATCAGATTGCTGAGTCATCGTTGTTGCAGCCGCAACAGAGCTGCTGTTTCTCCTCATCTGCTCAACTGGAGTTGTGTCACACTGAGAGCTCCCCCCCCCCACTAAAATGTGGACCTAATCTGCAGCACGTTTTCCACAGCAGTGCACCACATGAAAGCCGAGGGGCTGCTTTCATTTAACATCCCTTAACCCCAATAAGAGGGCCGCCCAACGTGCATCAGTCAAAAAGTCAAGACAAAAAGGAAAACCCACGATGTTTCTCCACCAGCTCAAACCGTCATGGACGGTCGCAGATTGACCCGAAATGTCACAACTTTAATTAATTACCAGCTGTTGTTTGGAAAAAGTTTAACAAAAGGAATGTTTAGAGCAGCTGCCAGAAAAAAAATATATAGAAAAAAATAGAAAAATATCTGATGTATATGATCATTTTCTTCCGGTGACCCGCTGAGGGAATAAAATATTTTCATTAAAAGTTCAAATCTTCAAAAATTTAAGTCCTGGTCGTTCATCAACTGCAAAGCCTGTGGCCTTTAGACGGAAACAGAAATGTGTTCAGCTGATAATAAAACTAAACTTGTGCTCAGTGAAAGGCAGCCCAACAACAAAACCACATAAAGAAACACCTACCCTAAAAAAAAAAAAACTTTAAAAAAAAAACAGCTTTGCCTCATCAGCAAAAAAAAACCCTGTTGGCTGTAGAGTGACCCGTGTGACTGGGTTAATTCCACCTATTCGAAACCAGCTCTTTTGTCCTGAAGGAAGAAAAGCGAGGCATGTATGATGGGAGGCGGACTAGCTGTTTAAAACTCAAAATAGACGACCTTAGTCAAAACATGGCAGTGGCCTTTGATGGTGATGGAGACTAATGCATATGTGATAAAGACAGATGAATGTATTTAGCCTCGTCTGGCAGTAAAATCCTTGATAATACACTGCAAACTCAGTGTCAAAGCCTTCAGATAGCATGGATGGCATTGAATTTGAGCCATCTAAGTAGACAGTGTACCAAAAGTATCAAGTGTACTGTCTGAACAAGACATGAGCCAGCACTGATAGACTCCAAACAGAAGAAAGGCAAACTGAAAGGTGAAACGGCCTTTTATCTGGAGAACTGTGGCTAATGTTGGCAGGGATTTTTGTCCTGCTTATGCATCACATTACATTTTGAAAACTTGAAATAAGAAGGTTTTAAAGACAGGCTGATATCAATACCACAATGTTATGAAGGTATTTGTTCCCCCATATCATTAAATTTATGTCTGAACTTTGTACATTCATTAAAAATTCAACTTCATAGTTCCCATGTAATTAGCGGGGGTATTTTTCTTGCACTTTTAATGCACAACACAATCATTTCTACTTTTTCTGTTTGCTTATCGTTTTGGTCCAAAAAATATTAGAAAAGCTTAAACCAGATGTTGACAAAGTTGGCACCAAATATTTTTTGAAGATTTTTCAGGCCTGCATGTCACAGATGGAACTGTCTGAGTAATACTAATACTTCAACTCTTTATAGCATAACATTTGAAAATTTGTACTAAAACTCATGTAACTGCAATGTCACGTCATAACATCAGCTGAACGGGTTCGCCTTATTCAGCACTCTGATTTTGACCAAAGTTGCATGGACATAATGGACTGCGTTTCACTCATTTCAGACTTTTTAACCACCACATAACATCAGTATGGGATTTTGTAGTAAGCAAACTCCGACAAATTCCATTGGATCTCACCTGATGAGCTGTCTGATTTTGCTTAAGTGGTAAAAAGTTGTGCACGGTTCTTCTAATGACTGTTTTGGTTTTATATCAATGAAGCCATGAGGAACAACAACGCAAAAAACACAACAACACACCTTCACTTTAACAGATGAATAAAGCCAAGAGACTTTCGGATCAATTTTTAAAAAACAGAAAACATTCCAACAATTGGATTAGTTTGCCAACTCCCATCTGATTCATATATTAAATTTATATCAAGAAGCAAATATCAGCATCTTTAGAGTTTTTCTGATTCACCTGCTACTTCGCTCCTGCTACCATCTCCACTGATTATTTTAGGCTCTTTTACTATTTAATCCACTGAATTATTCTTATTTTAAGCTCACATGATCGTTACTAGAGTACCAAAGGAAAAAAAACATGCTTTTTTCCCCATCACCCAACTACTAAAAAACTGAAATGAATGAATGAAATGATGAAATCAAACTGCCAAGCAGAATATAATGGCTAAAAGTAGCTTCAGTTTCATGCAGCTGTTACAAAACTTAGATATCCATCTTGTAGCACAGCTGCCCCCATTTATACATTACAAAAGGACGGTTATAAAACACATAAGTACTAGAAACAATAGAAATGTTAGGAAAATACTGCATAAGCACATTAAATGGAGAAATTCAAGGTCATTTGAGAATTGCAAAACTTACAATTTAAAATGCTCAAAGTCTGGTAGGATGCTTTTATAAAAGTATAAAAGAAAGGACTGATAAAGATGCACACAGTGGACGTAAACCCTTGTTTAAAACAGTTTCAATATATTCCCACATGAGTGGCGATTACAACCAACAAACAGACTTATTTGTCTTTGACTATGCTAAAGAATTTGGCATGGCCTTTTGCGCTTGCTGACTCACTCACTAGCTAATGTTTAAAATCACAGCTGGAAAGGGGGGGGGGGTTAGGGGGGGGTCTGGAGAGGGAGGGTCAAATATCTGTGTTAAACAAGACCCCTATACTAAATGAAACTCGTATAACTTTTACTGAGTAAAGCACACAGTCTGATTAGGTTAAACCAAAACAGGGTACGCACCCCTCTGTGAACTCTCTTTCCTGATGTAAATTAGTGGTCATAATGCTGAAATAACAGTAAAGTTTTACGCTGTTTAACGCCCCGCTCTGATTTTATTTCTTCATATTTGACTGCCAGATATAAATGACAATCGCATCTGGAACAGCGAGGGAGCCGTTTAGATTATTTGTGTATAACAGCACCTGTGAAGATTTTTACACCTGAAATGGCAATAAGGAATTCACCGAAGTGTTCATTTGGCTGACAAACAAAAGCAGCAGTGATAATAAGATTTAAGGCCTGAGGTCTTGAGTGTTGCAGGATATTTGCTGGATGAGGCGGGGGCTGAGCAAGCGTGACTGTCTGCATACAAGGCCCCACGACATCCAAGCGTGACACACAGCAGAGCCGGAGCGAGCGGTCTCTCCCTGCTGGGTTTGTTCTCTGTTTATGTCCCAACAATAACCTGCCTTTTATCTGAGAGGGTCAAACTGGAGTTAGAGTCTTCGGTAGAGGCTGCGTGATTACGAGCAGATGACAAGAGCACCTACATCTTGAGTGGGTGTGTTAAAAAAAAAAAAAAAAAAAACATGGAGTTGACTCTGTTGACTGGTGAGCTTTTAAAAAAAATGATTTACCTTGCCAAACGTTTGACCTACTCCCCCCCCACCACTACTTTTTGTGATGTTGAGATGGTGCAATAAGTGTCACCAGATGGCCAGACAAGAAGCATGAGTGCGTGGTGGTGGTGTGTGTTCAGCGCTGCATTCCAGCCTGCAACACAGACGGCCTGACCTATACTGTGTAGACAAGTCGTGCGAGTCACCCACATACACACATGCTCACGTGCAGCTCCTTTTAAAGCCTCTGCCTACAATAACAGTCCATCCTGATCGTGTTACATGCCCGGGCAGGGTGCTGGAAGTCCACAACCCTACTGTAGTTCAACTTAACATGTGCACTTCATCTTTCTGCAGGAACAGTCACTCGGGCCAGTGAGTCAGTCGCAGTTCAGAGCTCCTTCCTCATAAAGCGTCTGAGCCACCTGAGCTCAGCCGAATCTTAAGAATATCTGGCTTTTCATGAATCAGAAGCCGAGCAGAGACAGTTCCACCCAGCAGGTCACCGCAGAAGGGAAAACCAGCCACACCATTACATCAAAAAAAAAGAAAAAAAGGAGAGGCTGCTGCTGAGGCGGAGCTTTGGGATGTGTGCTAGCAGGGGGGAAAAAATGGGGGAAGGGTGCATCAGGGTCAGGAGGTGGACAGGATAGGGAGGAAGAGAGACTGGCTTTGCATTTTACATTCTGAGGTAAACCTATTTCCTAAAGCTTCATCATTACATGAAACTACCAGATTTAAGTAAAAAAAAGAAAAAAAAATCCTGTTTTTCCAGAAGATTAAATAAATAATCCTCTGAAGCTTGCAGAATGATATGGAGCAAACCGATTCCCCCCCCTTTTTTTTCTTTTTAATTTCCAAGAAATGATACACCCTGTGATTTTGTGAAAGGCTGCAACAAGTTCATTATTCAGCAATATAAAATACAAATTCAGAAAAAACAAAAAAAATGTTTGCTTATATTGCTTGATAACTAAACAACATGTGAATGGGCCATGCCATCTTTCTAAAAGGTGAGTTAATCAGCAAACTCATCAGACTGTAGTGATACTTAAAGCAGACAGGAGTAGAGAGTAGTTATTAGATTGATATGCATCAGTGTTCTTACCTCTTGAAAGCCTCCACAGGGTTCCTCTCGCATTCTCCAGCATGCAAAGTGCTCTGCACAGCTGGATCGCGCACCTTCTCTTCGTATCCCGGCAGATGCCCGCTGCGGCAAATCTGGGACACCAGCCCTTGAATGAATCCGCCGACGCAGAGCGTGTCCGAGTCATCTGCCCGGCAGAAGTGGAAAGCCAGGCTCTGCTGGTGTAAACTGCGGTGGGTTCCCTGGCCTGATGTGGGCCACAGCAGCTCTGTGCACAGTGCAGTTTTCCCACTTCCCGGTCCTCCTACCAGCAGCACACCCCACGAGCTACCGGACTTCGTGGATCCTGCTGTTAGGCTGCCAGGTACGGATGCGCTCCCGCTTGGCACCAGCGGAGGCTGCTTACTGGGAGCGCTGGCCACTCCGCTGAGGTTGTTGGTTTTCTCCTGGAGGCAATGCTGGATCTTGTGGAAGACCCACTCCCGGCAATAAAAGCGCTTCCCCTGCAGCAAACTGGTTTGGGCCATTTTGAACTAGTGCTGCTGTTCCACCAATTCCACCTCTTCATAGGGGTCCCTTCATTCTGCCCCACACGTGTTCCACTCCGACAAAGGCTGACTGTAAAATTGAACATCCATTCTGTCAGCTGCACATGCACCTCTCAGGAAAACTGGGTGCAGTTTAGCCTTCTTTGGTGCTGATGTTAAAAAGAAGCCAAAGAGGATGCAACTTCAGTAAAAGTAGGAATAAAACAGATTTGCTGACAGGTAATAGGAAAAGCAGCTAAGCTATGGCACACTACAGAATAACTAGGTCAAAACAAAAAAAGGGAGATGAACATCAAAGCTGAAATCATAGATTTTCCACCAACTTTTTCCACAGCTTTCCCACTGGTTGAACTGAGTGCTCCTTGTTATTATGCATGTGTTGCCTTAGCATGGCGCTGGGCATGGCAGGGCACCCGGCTCTTGAGTGCATCCACTGGCAAACTCAAGCCACCACCAATTGATACAATTAGCCATGGGAGTTCCCGATATATTTCCAATGATCCGTTTCAGATGTCGCTGACTGAAAGTGTGTTTCCATTACATGAACACGGAAGAGGCTGCCAGGGCACAGTCACTTTCTCCAATAACATACGAAGCCTGGCTCCTTCCCTGGAAAACAGAGACAACAGGGACTAAATAAAGACAAAAATCTAAATAACTGGATTATGAAATTCACAAATAAGCTTAATATTTACTCAAATGGAACTCTGGGCACATCATTTTTTTGTCTTTAAAATCAGAAAATACAAACATCGACATGCACTTTATATCATAAACATCAGCAGCAACAGTCTGACCAAAATTATTAACATGCACATTACTCTTAGAGACATTTTTCCCAGTTGGAAACAAGAGTGGAGTCCTTGTGGCGCTACAAAAGGTGGGTAAACTGGTTTTCAGCGCTTTCATCCTCCACAACCCACATCACTGCCTTCCTGCATGCATGCCCTGCAACAAAATTCTTGGCATGGGTTCGTCCAGTTTCTCTAGTCTATCCACTGATCCCCTCTTCCTTCCTATGTGGCTTTAAATCCCAAACAGTCCACATCCGTCCTGAACAGTTGAGGGGAGAAGGTCCAAATGAGAGGACCCCTTTCCTGCACTTAGGAAGTGGGAGGTTTAAAACCTTAAAAAATAAGTTTCAGAGTTTTATGGTGAGGAAAAATCTTACAATGTAGATCACACAGTCATTAAACAAGTATATGATAAATGCGTCTTTAAAAAAAAGGTGAAGTGGCACAGAATTAGGGCTCACCGATTAGGTTGACTGCACTTTAACCACACATTTTATTTAGCTGCTCATCAGTAGAGCAAATCAAAAAATACTAGCCAGTCTTCCCATGCAAGAAAACACACACATAAACAACACACGCATCCTTTCTGGTTACTTTGTAAGGCTGCCAAATAACAATGTTTTACACGGGTCGATATACATTTCCACCTTTCTGTTTTTCTAAGGCGCTCCCTGCCTGCAACACAACACAAAGCTCTCCATAAACATGTTCGGTATAATCAGGCTATGCTTCTTCTTTTTTTAATAAAAAAAAACGGTTGGCGATCAAAAATTACATTTATCACAGCAACCGACACGGATACAATTCAGCTGACTGAGAAATGTACCACAAGTCTTTTGTGCGGCCAGACAAACCTCACCCATTTCAAATGGGATACGATTTACACCTATGGGGGTGTTGTTGTTTTTTTTTTGGTTTTCTTTTAAACGTACGAGCAGACTGGCAAACAACTGCATGCTGTAAGGAGAGAAAATTGACTCGCGAACGTAAAACGTGGATTGTCCTGTTACTGCAGTCCACCACAACAGTTCCTTCAACTTCAATGCAGCCAATTGTGGAGCGTTTCACTATTTTCACCAGTTTCTACCGTCTCTAACAGCCCCAAACGGTTTTCCCCCTCACCTCTTGCCGATTCCTTTTGCCGTTTTGGGGAGGAGGGGGGTGGGTGGGTGTTGCTTTGTCCGTTGTCCCCCCCTTCTCTCTGTCCACGTTAAAACCAAACCTTTACATAAACCATTTGACCGTTGCTCCCGGCGCAATTCAAATCCAGATTTTGTGCATTACATGAACGCTCGTATCTTTCTTTGAATCGGTCTTTTCAGTCGGTGTCGGCTCCTCCTGCTACCCGACACAGCTCCACAGTGAGCCGACTGGCTCTCCGCCTCCAAACACTCAACATTTGTCCCCACTGCATGCGGAGCACACGCCAACGGGCGGCGCAAGGCCTTGTGGGACTTAGAGTTTTAACTTCTTACCGCCATTAGTTGAGTTTGAACAGGTGGTTCAGCATTGGGCTAACCAAACAAATTAGAATTTTTCATTGTGTCCTTATGGATCAAAGATTTAATCGCCATATTGTTGGATAAGGAGTCATTAAAAACGTACATAGCTTTAAATCCCACAAGATGTGTGATATCTCTTCAATATGCTATTCAGTTTTTTTTTTGTAGTCACTGTGACATACCTCTGAATTTATATATGTATTTTGTCCTTTAATACTTCTGTTTATTTTGTTTCACTCAGCTTTCCTTCCAGTGCTGTTTACAGTCACCCCTCGTTAATGCACTACATCCTTTTATTGGACCCCTTGGGGACAAATTAAAATGTTTTGAAATGGAACTGAATGGAATAATGTACAAGTTAGCAAAGAACCAATTTTAAATTGTAACTTTAGGCACCCTGTCACTAGCAGCCTGTCACAAAGACCTTATTTACTCCCGTTTTTTATATAAAAAACAAAAGAGCACGGTTCAACATAGTATTTTTGCGCCAACAGGTTTATTCCTATTCCTGTTACTAGATCTATTCACTGAAAACCTGGCATAACTCAGCATGGTGTCCAGTGTGTCCTTAATAAAACTGAGGAAACTAAACAAGTGGAGGACAAAGCAATAAGTGTCAGGACTATAGATGTAGCTTTCTACAGCAGATGAACAGGCTGAGAGATGTATCTGGTTTTTCTCTAGTTTTTGCCTTATATACTGTATTATCATTTATGTTTGCATGTTTCAGCAAACATTCCCTGTGGCTCAAAACTTTTAAACATTTCCATATGCTTATATTTAATGTACCATATTTAATGTGGATTTAAAAAAAATCCCTATTCTTGCGTTAGACAAACATAGTCTATATTCTCACTCTTATGTAGTCTTAAAAAAACACATATAAATGGCCTTAAGAGTTACAGACCTGGACTTTCAGTAGGGTACAAATTTATCAACACTGACAGTGATGTGATGGAGTACTCAGTCTAACTGTGGAAAGCAGTCTGAGTGGAACATCATGCTTGAAATAAAGTGACCCAAATAAGTAGAAGTGACTGATGTGTCTTTGACCCTCAGCACATTTTTCTTTGTTCCCAGGTCTTATCCTCCCTCCCTCCATTCTTAACAACCATTTTAAAGCCTTACCATAAAGTGAAGTCGTTAAACATCGGAACAACCGCCACTGACTTTAAAGTGTCAAGTTGGACCAATGACCTGGATGTCTGTTACAAAACCTTATTTGTACTGGGTGGATGTTCACTGCCCAGATGTGTGGTTTGTTTTTCACTTGCACCGGCGTTTCTAAAACTTATGACATGTGCATAGCTGCAGCTGCCAGCAGTAAAGTCGTGGATGCAGATCATTTGATTTTGCATGGACAACTTTGTTTTATGTTCCTCCATCTGATCATGGAAGAGTTTCTGCCTTGAACAAAATGGAATAGTTTTAAAAGTCTTCCCGTCAGGCATTACAACTGACTCACATCGTTGATAACTTGACTGGAAGCCTTGTGTTTGGCAGTAGATTGATAATATTATATTAGACAGCTATGAAAGAAATCCCATTTGTACTCTACTGACTCGTGGCTTTGTGTTACAGATGTCTTTATTTTAGATGCATCCCTCAATGCATTTTCAATTACAGCAGATTAGCTTTTTGGACTTGTGTGTGTCTGTGGATCCGCTGAAAAATAATGAGCAAAGTTTTAACCAGAGATGAAAACACTCCCAGGTGGTTCCCTTCACGGTCGAGCCATTCGTTGTGATGTGCTTCAAACCTCACAGACGACGTTCCAGATGTTGTCACTGTTGGCGAACAGAAGGCAGGCGTGTGTTTGTGATTTTTAATTTGGACTCTAATTTGAAGAGACATTTTCATTTGGTAATTTTGACAGAATAATGCCCATAAACATCACCAGCGTATTTGAAGATTAGAAATAAAATAATAACTAAAAAAAAAACAGAAAAAAAGGAAAGCCTCAGAGGCTCTGACATGTCATTTCATGTCCCACTTTTTTCTTCTCTGTGTTGTGTTATGTTAAACCACTTGGTACAGCCCAACATGACATGGAAAGCTTAGTGGTTTTTCCTAAATAAAAGTGAAATTCATTGATGGCATAACACAACTTTTTGTCGTTTTGCTGTTTCAACTGAAGGAATTTTGTTTGCAACATAAGACACATTACAAATTAAATACTGAAAATAAGTTGTACCAGAACTGTGCCCCCCAAAGTTTTTTTTCTTCTTATCCAGCAGGGATGCACATGAGGCTTTCGGGTTGATGCGTTTTGATCTAGCTGGAAGCTGCTGATATTACAACTTATTTATCATTCCCAGAAGAACTACCTTAGGGAATGGTACTTTGAGCTGCAACTGCAGTAGGTTGTAATAACTGACAGTGTGTTACCGGCTGATGCTGACTGTGCTCACAGAGATAATTCAGTCTAGTGCTGAAGTCAGGTTCTACTTCAGATCTGGTTTCCCATAATGATATAAAAAGGCTTATTTATTACACCGGCATGGCACATAAGATTTGAGATATGACTATGGATGGGTTGAGATTGTAGAAATAGATATTTCCTGGGTGAGATTAAGGTGTGAAAAACATGGCTTGATATAGAAAAAATATTATTTTCCAGTACATTCAAATTGAATGTACAGACAATGCCTTATACTATCAGCCAAATAATATGTCTCATAACAGTCACAAGCCAGACTCACTGTTCTACAAATATATTAGATGTCCCTATTTCAAAGTTTTAGAAAAATTATAGCAATTCATTTCATGGGTTTATTGTAGAGTACAATAAGCTTTCCACTGACATAACTGGAAAACACACCGAGACAGTGGGAACCCCCTCTTTGAGAGAAACAAAACACTCTTCACACTTACCAGCTGTTTGAGTTTTGCTCCGTCAGCTATGTAGCCTGTTGGTTTTATGCAGAGCAGGAAATGTTGGGGGGGGCCTCCTGTGGATGCAGAGAGGAGGTAAACAAATCCATATATTGAACTCCCCTTTAGAGTAACCACAAATACTGATTAGCCTTACATGATGATTCCTTCCCCTCAAAATATAAACAAAAGAAAGATGGAGCTTCTTGTGTTTTCAATTTGACCTCATTCTAGCTGTAATTATACAGCTTTGAGCAATTTTACTTCCATCCTAAATAAATCCATACATGGCTTTCTGCATTAAAGGTTAACAGCCTCATTTGAATTCCCCCAAACCAAAGAATGCAATTATAAATTAATGTAAAACATAAGAAAGCACTCAGATGAATAAAAGTTTTCCCCTACCATCAGAACGGTCAAAACTTCTCATAAACACACTCATAAACCTTGTTGAAAGCTTTCCCAGAAGAGCTGAGGCTGTTATAGCTGCAGAGGGAGGGCCACTTCCACATTAACCCATTCAAATTTAGAATTGGATGTTCTACATGTCCCAATACTTTTGGCAATAAAGAGTATTTTCAGTAGCAACAAGTGCCACTACTGCCAGGTTTTGACCCATTACCTTTGAATGGCTACAGTTATTCTGTTCCATACATTTTTGTCATGTTACATGGCTATGCATGGGGGCGGTGGATTAATGGTTGAAAAAAACTCTGGACTTTAAAGGAAAATAACATGATTTTTACACTTGTATTTGGTGTAAACTATTGATTGGTAAAAAAGCAAGTGGTTCTTTGTTTTGGCAGTTTTTATTTTTTATGTTGAGCCATGCTTTATGAAGCTCAACTTTTGGGTACATTTGGTTCATGCCAGGTTCTCTTACTGTACAGAGTCGTCATTATTGGTCCTCACTTACGTAGGATAAAAATATCAGCTAAGTGACTGCATGTAAATGTAAATGAAGAAAAACCTCACTGGCACTGAGTCTACGGACTCTGCAGGAGTTGCAGATATTTATTGGCTCCAGCTCTGCTTGGCAGTGATGTAAATATAACACCCGGGCTGACATGCTAAATTTCGCTGAGTGTGTGCTTAGGAGAAATGGACAGATCCATCGCACCGAGGGTAACAAAGCACCTTCTGGCAGTGAGAAAGGAGTCGATTGCTTTACTTAGTAGGTGTGCCTGAAATAAATAGTCATGTCCTTTTTAAATTAGTGTGTCTTCATGGCATTGCAGAAAATAAGTATGTCATTTGGCACATTCTGTTTTTCATTTGTCCACATTTTTCTGCTTTTAAATGCCATTTTACAGTGTTAAAATGGCACTCCACGTGGTTAAGGTGGTCCCCTCCCACACAACGGAGAGGTAATCCTTTCACAGTGCAAGGGAAGAAATGTGCAAAAAATGCATAGTGACAATACTCATCATGACTCGATGTGTTATTAACACTGTTTATGAGATCAAGCTGTGTGCAAGTAATAGAAAAATCATAGCACACTAGCTGATCAGTTGAGGTTGATAAGAAAAAGATACTTTTTAAGAAAGTGTCACACACTCATGACTACATGTATAATTTCCTGTTAATGTTCAGTGTTTTGGCCCTTCAGCTTTCTTCGAGATAAGTGCAAATAAAAATGGTTCTGAAAAGGATGTTGAAGTGAGAAATACTACATAAGCTTCCGACTTCAAAACTCTTTGCTTCTGACTCATTTTCATGTCACGCTGACAGTCATTATGCACATATCTGAAGTTATCATTGGTCTGCAACGTCCCGGGACTGAGAAAACTGCACTTCACAACTTTGGTTTGCAGCCCGGAGCATCATGTGACAGCTGTGTTTTGCTTTACGGCATCGCATTACACCAGAAACTGGATATCAACACACTGGCCGTTTTTTGGACATGGATTGCTGATTCAGCAAAGAAACATAAGAAGACATCATCAGAGGAAGCGAGGAAAAGAAAGAGAGAATGCGACGGAGCAAAACATAAGACACAAGTCGTTATCGGACTGACTTTCACTCACTGGAGGGAGCTCAGAGAAGAGACGGGATGCAAGTTAGCCGTTGTCACAGGGTGCCGAAGGGTGAAAACCTACAAAAGTTTAGTTGTGCAGGTTTAACAAAAAGGTTGGTCTTTCTTTCAGTCAAAATATCATACACATATAAAAGTATTTGAGCCTTTCAGTTAATAATACAAGCATTTTTAATTTGCTGTGCATGAATGCTGCAAGTTATTCCACTCCACAGTTTCTAGTCACAGAGTTCTCACTCATTATGGGTTTGACTGAAAAGACTGTTTTGTTTCTCAGTAATTTATTGAAAACACAGAGAAATAGGATCAAAGATGAACCCCGAGTTATTCATTTAAACAAGAGGCTACTGTTTCAAATTGAAAGTCCATGTTTCTTTTATAAATGATCGTTCCATAACCTCAATCATCTTTGAATTGGTAAACCACAAAAGACCTCTTTCTTTTTACAGAACAAAATGTTTCTTATTCTATTAAAAGATTGATAACTTAAATGGTCGCTTAAAGCTACAGTTTTAACTTTAGTGGGTCGTATACTGATGGCCAAACAACCTGCGCAACTATTCATACTTTAGATTTTGAAGATCTCATTTTAATCTTATTTTTTCAAAACTAGAAATCATTTATTATTCAGTACACTCAAATACATCTAATACTTATGAGCACAGATCCCAGGGCTATAGTGGTAGAAGCATATTTTTAGTCTATGTTCTGCACACTCACAAACACACACAATGATGAGAGTGATGATGGTGTGGACTAAATACCAGTCAGTCCAAGTCAT
>JBBBVU010000007.1:8713738-8728587 GCA_037177055.1 Atherinosoma microstoma | reverse complement strand
GCCTGTTACATCTTACTTTGATACTAGATGGATATGGATTTAGTTGATGCAGGTTTGGGTGTGCAGAGTTAGTGAACGCATGTTCAAGTAATACATATTTGTTCTTTTTCTTTTTTTTAAATACTTGTAGAAAAAGAAATACAATAAAATCTAAGCATACTGATCACACCAAGCTTATACTTCCATTAATGTGGAGTTATGTATTATTTGAAAATTGATTTTTTTCTTGTAACAAGCAGTTAAGTTTATTAAGTTAAATCTTACATTGCTTTAGTGTTTAAATAAACTATTTGTTTAATTAAGTGTAACTTGATGTGATAAAATACCAGTTTTTCTACTCCAGTTTTGGAGTAGTGCCAGGTTATAATCTATATTTAGCATTGTAAAATTGACTGTGGGTGTCTGTACTACAGAACTTTATGTAAGCCACATTGTCCCATCTCCTCCATCCCTTCACCACCCTGCTCAACCTAAAACTCCTCTGAATTCATTTCTAGTTTATGTCAGACTCAACTCCTACACAATCTTATTTTGGAACTGTTCCTCTATGGATGCAGCAAGTCTGTACAGAAAGATTGGGCTTCTACAAAAAAAAAAACAGAAAAATAATAAATGTGTCAAAGTACACAAGAATGAATGAAGAAACTTATAATAAATAATGTCAATAATAATTAATCAGAATTAGAAAACCTTGACTGATCCTGTAGAAAACTGAATATTCAAAGATTCCATGCAAGTAGATTTAAATTAAAAAAAAATCTTTATAGTGGGCCTTAGGATCTGTTATTGCAGCCATTGTCATTTGGGAGTAAAAAACGGATGTTTAATTTTTTGCAGTTTGCAATTCTTGCCACTAGAAGTCACTACATTTTACACATCAGACCTTTAAAAGATCCTCTCACAGCGTTTTGCTCCTCTGCTAAACACTTAGTCACAATGTAAAACTTGAAATAAAGTTTATTAATTCTTTAACCAAAGAATGCACAGTTGACCTAAAACTGCACAAAGAGAATGGCCTCTTTCTTATCTATAAAACTGTATTAACTGTAACCCATGACTAAGTAGTTTAGGTTTGCTGCCTGAAACTAAACTAAACACAAATGTTTCACAGTGTATTCACATGGAAGTCCAACCGTGTTGAAAGTGAAACCCAAAAATAACTGACAAAGAACTGATGCACACCTTTTAAAACAGCAGTATTCTATCTGATCCCATCTGCTGTCATGCAGTGAATCAAATCATGAAATTGAGCCACCCATGTCCACAACTTTCTCATCCAGTGTTGTGCATGAACACGTTCATTTTGCTGTGAACGCTGAATTAAACGCAACACATTTGTAGATAAAGAACTTGAACTGGAACTCGTTCGGATTATGTGAGGTCCTGTGATAGTCAGTGCCAACATTTTCACCAGCGCTACACTACATTACCCACCATGCATTGGGCACTCTAGCATAATTTTGTTGCAGTCCCGCTTTGAAATGGCAAGTTGAAGTGAAAGAAGAGAAGATTTACTTATGGGAATATTACGTACTGTCTGCAGAAGATTCCAACATTTCTATGCCAGTTACACTTCCAGTCAAAAGTTTGGACACACTTTCTCATTAGATTTAATGGGAATGAAAGTGTCTGCACATCTAAAGCAAGTTAGAACGTCAGCCTCATCGACTTCTATTTTGAAGAGAGGTGGAGTTGAATCATCCATCCAGTTTGAGAGGATGTCTGCAAGTCCTTTCCCTTTAAAAAATAAAAAAAAAAATAAGAAAGGGCAACACCCCTGTCAACAGCCCCAAACTAGATCACACTGCCTGCAGCCTTTGGGGGTAGGCTATGTTGGTTAGTAGGTTAGTTTCAGGTTTCTCAAGTTCAGGGCACTTAACAAAAGTAATTTCTAACTTAAAACAAGTGAAATGAACTGAACTTTGAACTAGTTCACAAGAAGTATGAATTTGCACAACACTGCTCTCACCTTGCTTTTATATTGTGAGCTTACCCTACGTTGGCTCACACTCCACACCTCACATCTATAAAGACCGAGCTCTGTTTGATTGACAAGGTTGAAAACATCACTCAAAACAGCTAAAAACAAAAGAAGAGAAGATAATTTAAATGACTGCACTGCTTGGTGAAACAAAAAATATATTAATCCCAGGGTGGAAATGTATTCACAAACAGACTTCTAAAATATAATACTCTGAAACTAAAACTGGCCATAGGCGCCTCATTAAATGGGATTTTGTGAAATAAACAAATGAAAGTTACTTTTTGTTGGGGACTTGTTGACCTCCGCTCGTTTCCTCCGATGTTTGGAAAGGAGCTCTGCTGTGTGATTTTATAGCCATGATTCTGGCTGTTTGAAGGACACACACTCACAGCTGAAATGACTGTGTGTGTTTGCGAAGGCCATAAAGACAATTAAAGCAAGGTTTCACTGGTGTTTGGGCTTAACTCTGCATCTTCTGTGGAACAGAGGAGCTGGTTGTATGAGTCCTTCAGTAATTCTCATTCAGATTATTTAATTGTCACAACATGAACAGGAAAATTTCATTTTCACTTTGAGGGTCAGACTATTATTAAAATGAAGCACATAAAAACCACATCTTAAATGCTGTAATTGATTTATATTACCTAAGAAAAAGGATTGGAAGGGTTGATATTGAAAGTGTCCTTTACAGCAGAGAATGAAAATATAAATATAAAAATAATTCATATTAAACTGGAATTCATTTCTATCTAATGCAAAGGTTGCAAACAGAATTTCAAATCTGCAGAGATTTCCATGAATTTTTAAAAGTAGGGTAGGAGATCCTTGAAAAACAGTTTGAGCAAGCTACATTTTGAAAATACACAATTCAAAAGTCCAAACTCCTTTCTTCAGTTTTCCCCCGAAGCCACGCCTCAGAGCAGAAGATCGCGCAACAATGCTTGTTCCTGAGGGTTCATGAGCACTGAGCAGCATCGATTGTTCACTACAGAGCCCAGCAGGTGTCAGCGGTTTAAAAAAAGAAGCCGGTGGAAACCCGTGCGTATGGATTATTAAACTGTGCTCTCCGTTTTGCAACCTGTGCTCACGGTTTGAAAAACTGTGCTCTCTGTTCGCTCACAGATTGCCCAGGGATCTCAGTTGAGGGTTTGTATTCCATGGCCCGCAGCTGCTAGTCTATTGTCACATGTAATGCAGTTTAGTGTTGTGGTGTATTAATACTGTGATTCCTGTAGCATTGTTTGGCCTTACAGATTTGCCATATGTAGATGCTGCGTCTACTGCGCACGTCTTTTGTTATGTTCAGGAAATGATCCCCCTCTTGTGTATGTGTAATGTTAGCTTGAAGATAAAGTGGTACAACGTGTGCATCGCCTCGTTATTGAAGTGCAACACACGTGCTTTAATGCATAAGTATTTTATACTGAGATAAAAAGTTGAACATTTGCGCCAGCAGCAGCTAACGTTAATATAACACCCTCCTTAGCCAAATTCAACTGAGGTCTCTGGGCAATCTATGTGCCCCTGGATTTCAAACAGAGAGCACAGTTAAATAATCTGTGAGCATGGGTTGCAAAACGGAGAGAGTAATAATCCATGCTCATGGATTTCCACCGGCTTTTTTTTTTTTTATCTGCTGACACTCCACCATGGCTTCACTCTGCAGCCCTTTCTGTTGCTTTAGTTGAGCCACCGATGCACATACTGCTCATGCTCCGCTCTCCTTCACCTTCTTTCTTTGCAGCAGCATCTCCAAGACAACTTTTCTTTTCCGACTTGATATAGGCACCTTCTCTGCCATAATATCCCTTACGTTTAAGTTCTGTATTTTGATGTAGTATGCTAACTAATGTAGCTAGCTGAGCTCTAGCTCTCCCTCCGTTGCCTCTGTTTACAAGTACTCCAAGCCTCTTAGAGCGTGCGATTCGTGCACGAAGAAGGGAACTTGCAGAAGGGGTAGGCAGTTGAGTTTGATAGACATATCACCATCCAATCTTTTAGAACGTGCCGTTTAAAATGATTGGATGGGGGTTTTTCAGTCCTGTACGTTCCACAGGTGACTAAAATATTTAATTTTTGTGTTAGAGCATTTAATTAATTGGCTGTAATAGGGGTGTGAAGAGGATTTTAAGCAAAATAGTAAAAAGTGCTCCTGGCACCTTTTTCCAGGATCTCCCACCCTACCTTTAAGTCCCAAATAATGTCATTCACCACTTCCTGACAATCTTAAAAACCACACAAATTACTCTAGCACAGGTCAGGTAGATTTCTGCTCGTTTCCTTCTCTATTCATCTCTCATTTCTACATATATTTCTGAAATGTGTATAATTCAATAGAAATTTACAACATTAAAAAGCTTAATAATTTATGTGAAATGAAGACTTGTTCCATTGAGAAGCAACATAGAAAGGACAAAGACCGCAGGCTAATGTATTTTCATCAGTTAATGTTATAGCTAGGAATTAGTCAGATTTACATCCACTCGGATGTGACTGATATGATGATTTAGTTTTTAAAAAGAAATGTACACTTCCAGACAAAGCGAAAATATTGTAGCTAGTATATATGTAAGGCCTGTGAGGGGCACTGTCGTAGAAAAACATCAAAAGCTGAGAGTAAGACATGGAGCATGCGCATAAACTCATGTCATATAAGCAAACAAGAAGAAATGGCAGAGAATTAAGCTTTTTTTATTTTCATTCTTTATAGACTTTGCTAAAGCCATATCATGGTCAGTTGCTCCTACAGCACAAATGCAACACAGTAATATATGCCATTTTTTTAGCTGGTGCCGAGGTTAAGTTGTGCGGGTCAAGGGAGAAGTGGGGCTCATCAGTTCAGGAAAGATACATATTGGTTATAAACACAGAAACAAATACATGGTGTTTCCAGATGAATTCACTGTTGGACCTGGTTTAAAAATGTGCCTTTTTCAGGCTCCCAAAAATGTGGATGAAACATTTGAATGATAAAAAACTGTAACAAATAGCCTACACCTTAACTCATCTCTATGTGGACACAGCCTTACTTTGACATTGTAGAGAGACAACACATGTCCTCAGTGCTGGAAATGTTTAACTTGAATTTAAACTCAGCAGCTAGTTTAACTGTGTTGCAGTGTGAAGGAATGGCCTGGGTGGGGACTTGATGAACCCACTACCTCTCGGGTGAAAGTCATGCATGCTGACC
This sequence comes from Atherinosoma microstoma, assembly GCA_037177055.1. NCBI lineage: Eukaryota > Metazoa > Chordata > Actinopteri > Atheriniformes > Atherinidae > Atherinosoma > Atherinosoma microstoma. The sequence goes on along the minus strand of JBBBVU010000007.1, from coordinate 8,723,413 downwards.
AGTCAGCCAAAGGGATATCCATGTGTCCAAGTAGCCAGGGCACATGGTCAGTCGGAGCGGACAGGATGCCCCTGTCACAATTGTAAGTGAAGGAAGCTTTAATCTGCATTTTTTGCAGCAGCTGTGGAGAATTGTAGCTCTGCATGCTGAGAAAAGCCTTAAAATTCTGTTTATTTATTGCATTTTTGTAATGTTAACAAAAGCATATGCTGCTTTATTGTTAGAATAATATATTTTTTTCTATGATAGCTTTATGTCAAATTTACAAAATGACTCAAATCCTTTTAAGCGACAAACCCTTGACCCTGTTGCTTCACTTCCAGCTGTTGAAATCACATGGATTTTATTTATTTATTTTTTGTGGGGGAGGGGGGTTTGCTCTGTAGTGACCTTGCAACAAATGGCTTAATTACCCAAGGTACCAGCAGACTTCATTCATTCTTTGGTTAACCCCATGCTGTCACACATAGTCACACTCACTCAAGTGTGCACTGGCCACATGGGTTCAGAGGTCAATGCTCTCAGAGGCTTCAAACATTTCGTCTTACTAATTTGGTGACTTAATGGCTGGTTCCTTGCAGAAGAAAATGACTTGCACAAAGCAATAAGAGACACAGCTGAGGTCACAAGCAATAAAGTGTCCCATAAATGAATAAAGTGTAAGAAGCCACAAAATGCATCATAAATTTGCTGTAATTTGGATTATATAAAGACTCATTTGTACTAAAGAGGTCAATGTTAGTTCCTTTACAGTCAAGAAGGAAATCTGGAATCTTTCGACAAAAGCCCCAAACAATACAAGAAGGATGTCTGAGATGGAAAAACATATCCATCAACTGTAAGACAAACATTTAAACATTGTAAACTAGAAGCACTCAGAGAGCGCAGACCTCCGCCAAGCCATCTGGTCAGTCACCTGAGAAAACCCCCAAAAGGCCCAACAGCTCACCCGGTACCCCTATATTTTGAACCTTCAGATCCAGAATATCCCTATGAACCGGGTCAAACAATGTCAGATTATACAGTTTTTCTTGATTGATAAGGCACTACATTCCATTGACTGCACACTGCCTCCAGTTGACTGCACACATTTCTTAAAAACAGGACTCTGCTGTCAAAACCTTGAATGCAATTCATGGTTAGCACAAAGTTCCCAAAAGTCTTGTACATTCTTTTTTCTAAAGACTGGACACATTTTTTGTTCACTTCAACACATTTATCACTCATAGCACACCCTATTCAAAAAGTGAACACTGGCAGAATTCAGACACTGCTCCAACACAGCTGTCACAATTAAGTCACAACAGGTCAAAGCATCAAACCCTTTTGGCCAATGAACTGCATGCTATAAAAACGGCATTAGTGGTTCAGAATGGATGTCAGAGGAGCAAGAGGCCATGTTGAAAGGAGAGGACATGGACGACCCAGGCCACGGTCAGAGCAGCTCTTGCACCTGGTACAGAACCAGATCCTGAACATGTTCTTGGTCCATGTTTAAATTTTTGAATCAAGAGGACAGTGTTTTGGAAAATGTTTGCTATTTTTCAGGAACAGTACAGAAAAACTAACATCTACCATGATTCATCATGTAATTTTTTTTTTGCCAATGTTTTTGGGTATTATTTGGTGTGTTAGAAGCTGTAATGGTAAACTTATCCCTATCTCCCAATAGTAAAAAATTATGTAAAAAATTCCTGGACCAGGCAGTGATGCAGTTTACCTCATAAATGGAATCACTTGTTCCTTTATTCCATTCGTGACATTTCCTGAAAATTTTATCAAAATCCATCTATAACTTTTTGAGTATTCACAGTCTGACCCAGTGCTTCCCAAACTTTTTCTGCAGAGCCCCCCTTTAATCGACAACAATAATGTCAAGCCCCCTATAATCCCACTACCACATGCACCCAGAAGAAACGTATGAAGAAATGTGCCCTGAAATAGTTTTTAGTTTATTTGCTGCTACTTCGTTAACTGTACACAAAACCATGTCAGTGGTAGAAGGAATTATCATCCTCTGCTATAGAGGCATTTTAAACCAAGAAACTCTACAATCTACTTTAAGAGACTTGAGCTTCAGATGAGACCGATGCTGCTGTAGTAAAAAAGATCTTCTATATAAGACAGCTGAGTCGTTTATTTCTAAAGTAATCAACAGGACATACAACACAGTGGTCTCCTTTGATTACCCACCATTAACCATTACCATTACCTGGCATGCTGCAGCTGCTGCCTCAGTCTACCTGATCCTGTTTGGATGGGTTGTACTTGAAAAATTATTTCATTGTACCAGGACGCTGGTTCAATGATAATAAAGTTTAATTGAAAGTTTAAATGATTGATTGATTGGTCAAGCCTAGGGCAAGATATGCCTATTGTCATTTTTTCTTTTTTTCTTTTTGGTAGTTGAAATCTCTGTTGTTGATTCATCATCGTTTGCCCATTAATAGTTTCACAAATTTGTCCATGGGGGTCCCGCCCCCCCCAGTTTGGGAACCACTGGTCTGTATTCAGCTCAAACTGCAATTAGAAGATGGCTTGTTGTGGTGTTTTATAAGGTTTTGGACATTCCGTGTGTTCATTATTGAGCTCTCAATGGGCAATACAATAAACCAACATCAGCTGACATCCAGTGCTCCGTTTACTTACTTAAGCATTATATGCTGCTTTTTTTAATTCCAAAATGAGGTGTAGATATTGAAGGTTTTTGTCTCATTTAATACACCTCTATAATAATTTTCCTCAGATGTTCTTGGTCATCCACTCCTCCCTTTATCCATCCTGTGGCTAAAAATCTACTGTGCCATGCACAAAATGAAGCACATGACGGTGGATGTCTTTCATACTGAATCCTGTGAGTCTGCATATCCGATTTTGTTTCAATAAGCCAACCTGAAACAGACAAATAAAATGTGAGTAAAAACTTTGATAACCACTGAGTACATATGTGGCAGGATGTAGGAGGGCCTGGCAGGGATTGAACCCACAACCTCCTGGGTGAGAGTCATGCGGGCCAGTCAGCCAAAGGTATATCCCTGTGGCCAAGTAGCCAGGGCACATCATCGATCGAAGGCATAATGACAGGACCCTCACTGTCACACAGAACAAATCTAATTAACATATCTGATCAATTGCCTTTTAAAAAAATGTTTCCAATTGTAAAGAGACTTTATGGACACCTTGTGTTTTCATTCATTTATTTTAAAAGCTTTTAAAGGAAATTAATTAGGCAAGGCAAGTTTATTTATATAGCACATCTCATGTACAAGACAGATTAGGCATGATATGTTCAAACATATGCGGTTTTGGATTGAAAACTGTACACTATTTAAGCCCATATCATCAAACTACAGTTTATTGGAGGATCAGGTGCTAGTTACACATTTCTTTTTTAGTTTTTTTACAACAGAAGACAAAATCGACTCATGACAGTAAAACCTTCCTGTGAAACTGAAAATATCTAGGATGTTGACTTCTTCCACTGCAAAGCAGCTGGATTTTCACAAGTTTGCAAGATTAGAGTCACATGAAAATCTTTCCTACCAGACTTTAAGGTATCTGTTTGGGGTCAAAGGACAAATTCTGTCAGCTATTGATGGGTTGGCTCTCATTGCGAAGTTTCGCTAAGTAATTAGGCTTAAATTCACTGACGTCAATGATAAATGCTTCATCCATTTCTTAAAATTAATTTATTTTTTGTCTGCAAGGACACATTCTTACATTATTCTGTGTAAGAAACCATTTGGCAAATCAGGTTAGTGGACATGCTCTATCTTTGATCACTCGTCTGGCAAAGAAATGTGTTTAAAGCCATTAATATGGTCAGCCTTGAGTTTGCTTAAGATTTTAATTAATTTATATCTGAGTGCATCATCAGGCTGGCATTCAACATTCATGCCTTTACTTGAAGTTAGACTGCTATCCCATTCCATTTTCATTTTCTTGCTTTTCCACTGAGTAATATTTTGCCATTTGAGTTCAAGATTTAATTTTCTTCATAAGATCTTGCATTAGTTTAGCTTTAAATCCAGACAAACTGAATTCTAACAATGGAAGCTTGCATTAATAAGACAACATTGGGAACTTGTCAAATTTGTAACATGGAAGCACAATATAAAGACAACAGGGACTTAATGCCTTGACAAATATACAAATTGTCTTCAACATTTAGAATCCCCCCCCCCCCTCTCTCTGAGAGCATGCTTCGGCGCTCCTCCAATCCATTTCAGAGAAGATTGCTCTGTCAACCTCTTTAAAGGTGCCGATTCACAGCGTGCCACTTCCTCCCCCTCTACAACCAATATGCAATTATTGCCTAAAGTAGGCCCTATGCTGCAGCAGGTGCTGGAGATTACATGTTTTAGAGGAATGCTATTCAGTCAGGGTATATTGACATTAACACTTCTTCTCTATGCTATTATGGGCTTTTATTGGGCTGTGCTGCCACTCCTATGCAGATCTGACAAATGACACAGATTTCGGAATATGTGACCTAACACAATGGATGACTTTTTTGTTGCTTGCATTTTAAGTTTGACATTTATTCATTTATACAGTGCAACCAATCTTAAATATAAATGTTGCAGTTTCTGTTTGGCTGGGGAGAGAAAAATGTGTGCACTTATTGAAAATTTTGAAATCTGTTTTTAAAAGACTATAACCCTCTAATGACACCATTAACTGTAAAATTTGCTTTTGGTAAACCATGTGGTTCTGTGGTCTGTCGAGTCACTGTCCAACATGCAAGGTTTTATAGGTTAGTTAAACCCAACCAACTAAGTGTTTATGGTACCTAGGGTTAACTAAACAGAAAAGGAAAGAAGAAAACTTCAACCTCTGGCTCGTGATTCACTGTCCAGTGATCTCCCATCACACCTCCTTCCACGTTCACGTGGACTCTGTGGCTTTTTGATGCCGTATAACCAGACTGGTCACAGAAATATGTGAAATGAGCATGACTTCTTCAGACATAATTACATGATGTGTTCAAATTTCCTGAAAAGAATTCACATTTCTCTTATCTATGATGACTCCACTTCTTCTGTAAAATGGCCATGGATGCTTTTTGTTTTTAATGAGCTGTTCCTGTCAAATCCATTTTCAATTAATACAGAATTTTGTTTTTATTATGGAATCCATTGAAGATCTCTTAGTTAACAATCTGTTCTGCCCATCATCCCATCTGGCTGTTTTTGGCTTTATATACGTCCTCAACCAAGCAAAATAACCCAAGCATTTCCCATCATAAAGGTATTTTGTTACAGAATTCTATGATCAGTGTTTTTGTGGTCCCAGCAGGTAATATCACCAATGCAACCACCAAGTGATGCAGTGGTAAGTAACTGCTTATTTCATGTATTTCTTTGAGATAAGGCGAGCTATTAAAATAATGTCACTATCTATTGTGGGCATCTAATAAAGGAGGCTTCATAGCATCAATACCAAACAACTCTCCTCTACAGAACTTTAGCCCTTCCCATAATGCAACGGACGCGCCAGTTGAATCATCGATGTACATAAACTATTGCTAAGCATGTCAGAGCAGTGTAAACACTACTAAAAACTCACGCAAATGGATGTCAAAGACCTCAGAAAAGAAGCCAGTGATAAAATCATTTGTGAGGCAGGTTTGTCTGAGCCTGCCATTTGGTCTTTGGTGATGTTAGATTTGGGAATAATGCACACATGTTGGCAATGGAATTCTCATTGACCATAGTATAAAGGTTGGATGTTCTCCGTGAGTGATTTCATGGTAAATGTACTTCATCAGTCAGGTGACTACTCAAAGCGCTTTAACATTACATATCTCATTCACCCATTCACACACACACATTCATACAGCACCTATATTGGTACATACTTGGTGCTACTATACACATTGATACTCCTGATAGGCACATCAGGAGGCAAGATAGAGTTCAGTGTCTTGCCCAAGGACACTTCGACATGTAGTCAGGGGAATCAAACCACTGACCTCCTGCTTAGTAGACGACTGCCCTTTCCACTTGAGCTACAGCTGATTTCACTGCTTCTTGGTATGAAATGCAGGTGTTTCTTCAGATCTGGTTTCTTCTCATTTGGTTTTTGCTGCCTGTTGAGTTTTGTGTTGTGTTATGTGTGTTGGCCCAGCAAGCTTGTTCTTCAGGTTCCCAGTGAAAACATATGGGATCATAATGCTGTCAATGCCATAACTGGTCCACTTCACATTCCCCAACCATATTCACATGTAGTTTCACCGTAAATCATTGTTATATCACTCCGTTATGGGAATCACCATAGCAGTGCGTTAATGAACTGGTTCAGGCTTTGACAGGTGAATGAGAGAAACATGTAGTATGGATTTTCTGGACAACGTTGTTTAGCATAAAAAGTACATTATGCGGTTTTAGTGCCGTCTTCGTTGTTTATCCTTATGTGAATAACACTCGTTCTGGCAGGGGAATAAACTACCTGCAAAGTGGGGGAGTAGATCTATGCTCTGCAAGAGAGATTTCAGTCAATGTGTGTTATCCACACTAATGTAGAGAGGTGTGAATAATTTAATAAACAGTAAGAAAAAAAAAGAATGCTCCCAGATACTGCCATGTTATGTTTGTACCTCTGTGCAAGTCCAGTGCTGCACTCTCCTTTGAGCTTTGTTTTTAACTGACAGAAAAAAAACTTAGTGGAAATATGTTTAGACTACACTCACCAGCACAGTCTGTGGCATTTTTGCAGCTGTTGGTGGCAGTGCCTTAAAATCAAAACAACGATCCATTGATCTGTGCATGTCTTAGCTTTAGAAACCGATTCAGCTCCTGCTAGTGTTGGGTCATTCAGCATTGTCTGAACGATTTTTTTTTTAATCTAATGAATGTGGGGCACTATTGTGGTCCAACATACAGTCATTTATATTCTGCCTTTCTCAGTCTAATACAATGCCAGTCTTTGGTATGGGGTTTGAAACAACACTGCTGTGTTCAGAGATACAGAGTCCGCAGGCTTTTCTATTTCTATCACATGTTCATTTTTTCCGGAACAGTGCCACCAGCCACCAACACTGGCATTTTGTGTAGCAGACACACAGTGGCAATAAGCCACTTCTTATATAAAGATTGCTTTTTGTTAAATAGCTTCACTCTCAGAGTAGCAGCGACTGTGTGAATGTTAAACAGTGGAAAAAAAGTGCTGAAGAAATTCCACATTTCAAATGTTTTTCTTAGTAAAATCAGCCAGGAAATAGACAACATATCTCCAGCATTAGAAGATAAGGTAAATGTCAAGTCCATTGCAATTAGTTTTTTCTGTTCATAAAATTATATAACCACAACAGGATCTACTTATTCTGCTAGTATCTGTTTTTAATTAATGTGATATCACAGTATATCACTACTCTCTTGCATAGTTCTTTTGTACTTAATGCCCATCTTATCATAGGTACTCTTCTTATGTTCATTAGGAGGGCTGTTGTTGAATGGTCCATTTTGTTTGTACGGACATGGATGTTGAATTTGGATGTATACGGAACAGTTAATTGATCGTAAATAAATATGTAAAATATCTATTTCAAAGAAGAAAAAGCGTTCAATTTGCTTTAACAGTCTCTTTCTACCACCATATGCAAAAAAGCAACAAATATATGGCTTTTGAGTTTCACAAGGAAGATAAAAATCTAATTAAAGCAGAAATCAATTTTCACTCTGAGTTTGTCCTAACAGAAAAATGTGTTATCAGTCACCCAGCCAAACATGAATGATATAAACTATCAAACAAATTAGGTTTCAAATTTTAAAAAGAAAATAAGCAACCTTGTTTGGTAAAAGATAATGGGGGCTGAATATGCTGATATCCAAAAATCAGATCAGCTCAAATTAATCCCATTCTGGAGCAGTCATAGCTAAACCACTTAGATATGAAAGCACAAATGTTCAAAGCATTGCAGAAATAAAAATATTATGTAGTAGTAATATGTAGTAGACTGTGAAGTTGTAGCTACAAGTTATCAGTGTTGTTAAATGTGCAGTGTTTACTCTCATGTCCTGCTTAAAGGCCCACTTTGTAACTTTTCAACCTTAAAACTCGGCTTTCCGGACTCGTTTGATGGCACAGTGACATCTATTATGTGCATCTCTAGGGACGTAGCAGCCCAGCAGCGCCCGGCGGCTGAGAAACTGCACTAGAGAACTTTCACATCCAATTTTTCAGAAGCAATTGAAGCTTTTAATATAGTTTTTGAACCCACTCTCAGTCCATATCTAACAAAAAAAATATCAGTGCATCCTCAATTGAACTATTACATTAGACCTTAAAGTAAGTTGACCGGGTGTCCAGTACAGGGTATCATCAGTACACTGTGAAACTTGTAATGCAAATTAAATGTTTTTTACTAGACAATCATTATATGCTGCTTTGATCCAGATCATTTTTAATAAATTCAAATGACAAGCATTTGTAACGTTCATGGTGTTTGCCATGGAAACAGAGAGGTGAATGCATCCCATATCAGTTCCCATTAATTTGTCTGTTTTTTTGCCTCAATATCTATGAAATGTTCTTCGGTCATTTTCTTTTAACTTGAAACAATAGTAGGAGAAAAAATATAGTGAACCTAAATTTTAATACTCCACACCACCTGCCCTCTTTTAAATCCAATATCATGGAAAAGCTTAGGAAGCATCTATGCTGTCTGAGAAGTCAAAGCCCACCATGTTCATCACACCATCTGCTGATGTATTCTGGAGACCTGTGGGCGATATGTATGGCATTTGTGTGTGAGTGTGGATGTGCATTCTGTGTGTGTTCAGTGGAACATGTGAGTTGATGTGTTTGTGCAGGAAGCGGAACCAGGGCATATGGCCTGTGAACCTTATATCAGAACAGACCGTGCAGCAGAGGGAGAGGCTGGGAGTTGTGATGGTGAAACTGTTAAACCATTCAAATCCCTTGAGGAAAGGGAAAAAGTTCGTGAGCAAATAATAAAAAAAAAAGGTTAATTACTTTTTTAAATCTAAAAACTTATTTGAATAATTGTATGGTCTCTAAATGCACGCTCAACTCCCCCCGAATGTTTCTGCAAACACAAATGTCTCAAACTTAACTGCGGCAACTTTATGAGGGACACTTGTTCACTATGCTCCAATGGCCTCCATTCAACTTTATTTGTATAGCGCCAATTAACGACAACATAATCTCAGGGCACTTCATATAGACAATCAATTCAGACCAATCCATTGTCATCCAGTCAGTATTCATACAAGCCAATTCATAATAATAGCCTAGCTAAGGAAACCAACAGATTGCATCAAATCTCAATTTCGATCCAATCCCCATCCTGAGCATGCTTGAGACGACAGTGGAAAGGAAAACTCCCTTTTAACAGGAAAAACCTCCAGCAGAACCCGGCTCAGGGAGGGCGGCCATCTGCCTCGACCAGTTGGGGTGGAGAGGACAGAAAGAGAGGACAGAAAGAGAGATCAACAGACGTCACGGCTCTAATCCAGGGAGATCTGCTGAGAGAGAAAAGGAAAAATATGTTAATAATGTCAATACTATCATATGTTTCTACATGGAAGTTAAGAAGCAGAGAGATGTTGATCAAATCCAGTACCGATGTATTAACTAAGGGAAAAACTTCCTTAAAAAGTTTAGTTGGGATGGGGTCTAAAATGCAAGTTGAAGGTTTAGATGAAGTTATTA
>JBBBVU010000007.1:8676179-8702660 GCA_037177055.1 Atherinosoma microstoma | reverse complement strand
AAATGTATTCCTTCGCGAAGTAAAACAGCTTCTACCTGATCTGAGTGTCTGTGGTTCATCGGGAATTTTTCCTATCAGATATCCAATTTCAAACACAGATCCATAAATTTCCATTGCAATGGTAATTAAACTGCCATAAAAAGTAAAAATGTATCTTAATTTTTTTTTAAAAATGTTTCAGCAAAACATTAACTCTTAATTACAATTTCACAAGCATCATATTTCTCATGACCTTTTTGTGTGCGTTGGTCTCTGTGTTGTGGGCTCTTATTAATCAGTCTGTCCTCCATTTGAAGAAGGGAGGTTTGTCTGAGAATGTTAAGTACTCTGGTGGGAGATCTGAAAGATTGGCAGATAGGGGTTGTGGAGAAATGCTGAACCTGCTCATCAAAAGTTAAAAATGATGTGAGGAAGCATATAAAGTAATGTGAAGACACACAAACACACACATGCAAAGAACCGACCCTCAGACTAGCAGAGATCTCTGCTGTCACAACAAACAGAACAGTGGGTGACCCATGGAGTCTGATATCAGCCAACTTTGTGTAAAAACAGTCCCCTGCTGTCTGTGCCGTCAGGTCAAACTCAGCGGCCGGTGTGGAAACACGTGCAGAGAGTGGTGTATTCCCAGAAAACATCTCTACACACAGCAGTCTTTTTAAATTTGAGCAGCAATATCTGAACAAACCTGATGTGCTTCACTTAAACAGCTGTGATACAAGGGATACGAACAGACGGCCGAATCTGCCCCTAGTAGGGAGAAAAAGTTTAAAGGGACATTTACTCAACAGTGCACTTAAAGGGCATATTTTGGTTTGCAGAAATAGTCCGTCAAAGTATTTGCAGGGAGATAAAGAGCTCAACACGTTGCTACTGGGGGAGTTGGCAGGGTAATAGTTTGCTCACTGTGCAACAGAACCCAATGGTTGATTTTCTACCAGGTATCTAAAGAAGTGATTTTAAAACTTAAATAGTTCAAATAGGTTATTCTCTAAAGCTTTACACTAATAATAAATGTGTCAAAACAAAGATTTAATGTTGTCAGGACTGAACATTTGCCTGCTTCTATACAGCTTCTGCAAATGTAGAACTTTCGCTTTCTACAGCCACATGGAGGCAGTACTCAAATATGGAACAATGATTTAGTTTTTCTGCTGTTGGCCTTTGCTCTGGTATGGGAAATACTTCATTAGTTTTCATGGTGAAAGTGGACATTGTAGTTGAGTATTTCAAATTATTCAGATAACTATCTCGTTATCTCGGGATAACATTGATTGTTTTCTTAACAAAATCATTTATCTTGTTATCTCAATAAAACAAACTTTGCTTTTTTTTCTCAAGATAACAGATTATTCCAATGCAGGTTTGATGAGGGGCTGACGCCTATCCCAACAGCTAGTCCATCACAGGACCAACACAGAAACATTCAGCCTCACACTCACTCCCAGCTCTGCATGCATGTAGCATGCAGAGCTGGTTTCCAGTCTAACTGCTGCAGGAAGGAATCAACTATCAATTAGGTGTAACACAATAACCACTTACTTTTGAGCCACCCTTAATCATCTGGGCATGATTGTTCAAAAGATTTAATCCAGATAAAAGTTATCCGGATTTGAGAATCCCATTTTTTTTACAACGGAGGATCACATAATCCGTCTTACTTTTATCCTGGTTGTTCAAAGCAATTTTGGATTGGACGACTCTGATCCAGATACAGACTTTTAAGGATGACTAAATCCGGATAAGAACTGCTCTAAACGGAATAAATATTCCAAAATGAAGAATAACAGACAAATATTATGGGTTCACCGTAAGATTTTATTTCAAAAGATAGACAACTCAAAACACATAAAGAAATATGGATTTGTTCATTTCTTTTAAACAGTCATCTAACCTATTTAAATTTTACTATTTTTAAAAAATGCATTAATAATTTGTATGTTCGGTATCCCAAAAAGTTTTAAACAACAAAAACTGAAGGTTTTATCCAGATAAAATGTAGGATTGGATTATGTGATTTTATTGGATTACGTGATCAGTTTTTTCTTTTCAACAACGTGTTTTCAAGATTTGATCCAATCCGGATAACTTTTATCTGGATTAAATCGTTTGAACAACATGGCCTTGGGGATCTGTTTTCTCAAGATAACAAGATAAATGATCCCATTATCACGAGGAAATGGTTGTCATAATCTCAAGGTATACCTTGAGATTATGACAACCATGTCCTCATTATAATGAGGACATTAATTTATCTGAAGATGATGATTAAAAAAAACGAAAAATCTGTCTGTTTGCATTGAGAGACTACCCAGAATGCTTCAGTCTGCAGGTACAGACATCTTTAGGCAGAATCACTGCAGGTTCAGATGGTTGATTTTAACCATAACAGTTTTGAATTATGATACAGTCACATCAAAATTATTCATACCCTTCCATTAAAGAAAAGGTCAAATTCATAATAGTCACTCAATAACTAGAGACTGAAAAAAGTAAATAAATATGTTCTAAATTATAATTGAGTGAAATAAGACATTGTTTTTAATTCAATTGAGTTGAAAAAATTTAAATAAAAAACAACAAAATAAAAAAATTTGGACCAATGAGAGCACTTTGCTGATGAGCAGTGGGCCAAAATACCTGCCAACAGGTAAAGAAGTCTGAGAGTTACAGAGAACATTTGATTGCAGTAATTGCCTCAAAGGATTGTTCAACAAAATATTAGTTTATGAGTGATGTAACGTATATTAGTTTATCCGATTTTTTTGCTTGTTTTCTTTTAAAATATTTCTATTGAACCACAATTCAAAAACAAATTCCATGATTTTCATTAATTTCTTACTTTCAGTACTTTACAATGGTTAGGTACAATGTCTGCCACTGACAACTTACAGTGTTTTTTTAGTTTATAAGAGGTGGTCAACCACTATATGAACCTCGAAAAGGATGGGAAAAAAGGGTTTTTTTTACCGCTAAATATGAAATAAAACAGTATTAAATCAAGGGTTTGTAAATTAAGCTCTACAGTTTTTTTTTTTTAAATTTGTGCCAATTACTTTTACTTTACTTTATTGTTTATTTGACAGGGACAGTATGCAACTACACAATTGTACCAAAGTTAGCTAAAAGTTAGTTTGCGTCTACAGTCCCCGGGCATGTAAACAAACAACAGTCAATACAAAATGAAGACAAAACATTACATAAAAACAGATGACAACTAATTAAAACAGGATACAAATACAACAAGACAGTCTAAAATAGAGCTATATGGAAAAAACTGTGACAATATAGTCTAATTAACACAGTATGAAAATATAATCTTTACAAAGCATAAATATATATGGTATTAAAAAGCCCTTGTAGCAGCATCTCTAAAGGTTCATGCCCTAAGCAAGGCATCAATTATGGTCACAATCTTGCGCTGATTTAAGCCAAAGTTTAAGTCGTTTTTTTAAACAGTACAAAGCTGCCAGACTCTCTGATATCTGCAGGAAGGGAATTCCACTTCCCCACCACTTTTACAGAAATGCTGATTGTCCCAGTGTTGTTCTTATAAACTTTGGATTCCAGTCTCCCCTTGAGGATGCTTTGGTCCCCACCCGCATAGTTCTACCACTGTCAGGTGGTTTCAGGCACGCTCTAAGGGGAGGAGGTCCAAGCCCATGAACAATCCTGAACATCAGGCATACGTCTGAATAGAAAAGATAGTTTTGAAAGCTAAGAAGATTATATTTTAAGATGTTACAGTGATGGTACTCCCTTGATTTTTTATGTAATGTTTTTAGGATCTGTTTGTAGAGAGAATAAACCTTTTTTATTGTAGATGCAAACTGTTTTATTTATATTGAGAGTTAAACATGATTTTGTGAGCCAATCAGACACCTTGCACATGGCGTCTGTTAGTTTAGCTGCAACTTGCTCTCTAGATCTTGCGTGTTTTAAAATAACTATATCATCTGCATACATTTGAATGTTAACATCTGGACATGCTTGCGGAAGATCATTTATATATGTATATATATATACTAAATAAAATTGGTCCTAATATTGACCCTTGTGGGACCCCGGTTGAGCAATGTAAATTTGCTGAATACTTTACCAATTTTAGTACACTGCTGCCTATTCTCTTGGCAAGATGCCATCCAATTTAAAGCATCAACAAAAAAATTAAATGTTGAAAGTTTTGAAAGTAGGACCTCTCGATTAATGGTGTCCAAGGTCTTTGTGAAATCTAAAAACAATGCACCAACCACGCCACCATTATCAAGATTACTTTTAATATGTTCCGCAAAATAACAAATTGTACCTCCTGTGGAGTGATATCTCCGGAAGCCAATTTGCATTGGGTGTAAATTGATTGAACTTTCATTTAGGTGTGTGACCAGCTGGTTACATACAACCTTTCCTGCAATCTTAGAGGCTATAGGGAAGATACTTAGAGGATTATAATTTGATGGAGCAGTACTTTTGCCAGACTTAAAGACAGGCGTTACTATCACAGTTTACAAGAAGCCGGGAAATTTGATTTTGTTATCGACAAATTTATTATATGGGTTAATGGCTTACACAAACTGTACCTGTAGTCCTTAAAAAACTGAGAGTCAAGGCCAAAGACGTCCTTGGACTTGAACCGTTTTAAATCATCAAGCACCCTTTGGACAGCAGCTTCAGAGACACAATCTATTGAAAAGACTGGATGTGCCTCATTTATTGGTTGAAAAAGTCTGGATCTACGTCCAAACCTTTTAGCAAGGCAATATACAGAGTCTACAAAGTAGGAGTTAAATATTTATGGTATTGTTTGTTATCTCCTATCATTTCTGACTTATCCTTTCATGTCAAGAATTGTGCTGTTTTATGTTCCTTTTTCATAATCTTGTTGATGTTTTCCCAGATGGCTTTAGTGTTACCCTTAGAATCGTTAATTAACTTAATAAAAAAGTCAGCGTTAGCTTGTCTTAGTTCCTTTATTACTTTGTTACGCAGACATTGAAAAGTTATTTTGTCATGCAACGACTGAGATTTGGGTGCCACCTTTAAGGCCAGAAACTGTATTAGAATGCATCAGACTGCACCAAATAGTTTTTTGCTATATCTATATCCGATCCTCTTCTGAGAGATTCACCCTTCTCATGTTCACTGCTTAGCGTTTTTTTTCTGAATGAAAAAGTAAGTGAGAAAGTTTAGAGTAAAGCAAGCACTTTTTAGTTAGAAAAATATGTGGATTTGTTTACTGTTACAAGCCATACATTGTTTACAAGCCGTAACAGTAAGATGAGAAAAGGAAAAAAAAACAAAGTGGTTCATATAGCTGAGAGAATCTGCAAGTTGTGTAACAATTTGTCACCACACGCAACCCCTCTCACTGTACACAGTCAGCATCGTGATAGCATAGAAAATATGACTGCAGCTTGTTCTTGCTGGCACACGATAGCTTACAGGGTAAATGAGGTCACAGAAGCAGCTTCGATGCACCAAAGCGAGCATCATGAGTTCTTCCTCGTGGCCCCTCACCCTCCTGCAGACAGCAAGTCAGCTGTGTCATTGGCCTGTCAATGGGAGGGATCACGCATGGTTGTATAAAAAGAGAAGGACAAGCTGTCAGTGGTCCTCTGACAGGTGCAGGTTTCCCAGAATGCTTTGCAGCTGTGCTGCAGAGCGCCATCGGAACCCCTTAAATCTCCGGCTGCTCTCTGCTGACGAGCCAAACGCGTCCATCTCCCACAGACACGAGTGATTAGGCTTTTGCCCAGCCCTACACCACAAACTGGGAAGTACTCTGCAGATGCTTTTCTCCCACTCTTCCTGTCTTTCACCTTCAATCAAACCAACTCCAGTTTTCAACTCTAACAGGGATGCATGCATCTGTTTGCAAGACATAAAGAAAGAGCTGCTGGAAAGAGTATGTGAGAATAAATGATGATTACGCACATAACTCCCACAGCTAATAATGATTTGTTGCAACGACTGCCAAAACATCTCATCCAGTAATGGAGTGTGGGAGTGGAGCCCTTGTCATTCAGTGAAGCCCATGGAGCAAACACATCGTCACATCAGCAGCCATTTATTTACATAACAGAGTAATATAATGAATATAAATGTCTACGGCGGCGGTGCGAGGCCAGTGCCTGTCAGAGTATTCACAATACAAACACTTATGTGCATGTGCCTGGACTTACGGTCAAATTAAGATAAAATGTGCTGCATCATCAAAATCTGAGCATCCATACACACACGCGTTCACACACACACACAAATACTTAATAATTTTATTCATTTGATATGTAAAAAATATCGTGTCAAACATTAATGTGATAAAATCAAAAATATATGACTAAGAAGGATGAAAATTTCAGGATTTATTCGGTAAAAGGTAATATGTCGGTAAAATGAATTCACAGCTGAATGAAGCCGCCTCCCTTCTTAACACTAAGGGAACAATGAATCTCCAAAAGGACATTTGTGAGGTCAAGCACTGATTTTGGATGAGAAGGTCTGGTTCCAAGTCTCCACTCTAATTGTAAAGGTGTTCTACTGGGCTGAGGTCAGGACTCTGTGCAGGCCAGTCAACTTCTTCCACTTCTATGTTTTGTTTCGACCTGACACCTGAATTCAGTGATTTGTATCCAGTTGCTTGTATTGTACAAACAAAAGAAAAATCTTCTCATTTTGGTTTAATTGTTAAATTGTCCTACTTGTAGTAATAAAAATGCATCATGATGTGTGTGGAAAGACTTATTTGTCTTTTCTGAGTGAGGCAACCCTGGTGTCACACCTGTCTTTCAATTTGGTCTTTTCATCATGTTTTACAGAAGAAAGTAAGATATGATACACACAAAGGGACGGAAAAGAAAGCAGAAGGAAAATGTGAAGAATATGCATGTTTACATTCTTAAAAAAAAGGAGTCAGATATTAAATAGGTGTGGATGAAATAAATGTAAACAATAATAATAGTAACAATGATAATGAAATGAACACTAATAATATTTTTCAAAGCACTAATTCTAGTAACAATAATAACGATAATAATAACTAGAAAGTAGTAATAATAACAAAAATAATAATGATAAAAGAAAATGATATTGGTAAGAAAAAAAAGATAATAGTGAATAAAACGAAAAAGAATGATTCTTGGTCTAATGGTATTAGCCAACCTACTCCACCACATTAAGGTGGTATTTATACGAGGGGGATAAGTTTGAATGATTAATTACAAGTTTTAATTTTGTTATATTCCAAGTTATTTTGCTCATGTTTTGCTTTTCTTCCTTTTTTTTTTTCTTTTTTTTTAACATAACTTCCATAATCCAACATATTTGCTAAGTTTCCTGCTGTAGCTGTGAGCAAAGCTCATTGGGAGGATCTTGAAAGCTGTTATATGAGCATACTTCTTTAAATACAACAGAACAGACCAGACCATTCAACAGAAGGAGACCACCAAGAGGAGACGCTGCATTTTTCAAAAGGATGTTTGGAACAGTCACTTTTACAACCTAGAAAGTAATGTTTTGGGTTATGTCGCAGGAAATTTTCAAATGATACATCTTGCTGTGTTTATTTTCCAGGCCTGATTCACAGCGAGTCCTGCCATGGAGTGGGAACAAATTTATCTTGGCACTCACCTCCCAGCTACAGCAGAACCAGCCCTCAGTGAATCTACTGAATGTTGTCTCAGAGTTTCTGCACTATGACAAAAAAGTGATTTTTATCTAGCACAGAGCAGCAGAATGTGTGTGTGTGGGTATGTGTTTGTGTGTGTGTTGGTGTGAAGTGCTGTCAGTTGGCTGGTTGGAAGGTTGATCTACTTTCAAATCTGTTCACAAACTTTTTTTGCCTTTTGAAATGTTTCCATGTGGTGTAATATTCCAGGTCTGAAAGCTGACACACAGAATGTCCAGTAAAAACTTTAGGCATTTTTTCATAGAGAGAAAAAACCCAGCTTGCTTTGCTCCACACGGTTCTGGGTGTATGATGAGTTCTGAAAGGGATGTCAAGAATTAAAGATTTTGAAAATATACCATTAAAATCTACCAAAGTGAAATTAGAAGTTTTTGCCTGAAAAATAAACATATGGAACATTTTCTTGGAGTAGTGACAGTTCAACAACAACAAATTGCAAAGTGCATTTTAATGAAACTGTGTGTCGGGTTTGGACCAAAATGTTGATGATACTAAATGGCCAAACTGAGTCATTTAACACACTTTTAATTATTTTAACAAGCATGAACCTTAATAGACATAAATCGGGTTCACTTCAGCTACAAACATTGAGTAAAGCAAATCATCTAATACTACTTAACTCTTTCTTATGAACTGAAATTCCAGTCTAAGAACATTTTCAATAGGCAGATGCAGGGACAAAACTTATGATTTTAAGTTCCTCCGGTTGCTCTGCTTTCAACACAAACATGGTTTTAGTGTCACAAATCATTGCATGAGCTGAAAGACATTTAGTCAATAATTTGGAAATGGATCTAACTTCAATCTCTCAGTATTAAAACTATTTCACAGCATATTTTTCTGAACTATATTCTTTCCTCATTAGATGAGGGATCACTAGATAATGGGGAGAAAGGCCAATCTGAAACTGGACATTTAAGCTTTAATACGCCCAGTTTTTTGTAAAATATCTTTTTTGCCATTTAAAGTTCCTGGAAACCATAATAATGTACATTGCTAAAAGCCCAGTGCTGTTTTCTTTCTCAGCATATTCAGCGTCAGTTTGTTCTTTTTGTGCAGCAGTGTCATCAGTTCACTTTCAGTTTGTGAGAAAATGCCATGAGATGTGTGGAAAAAAGTGTTAACTGTAGATGTCAGATTCAAAGCAGTAGAGCTAAGAGCCCCGGCATTAAGTAGAGCTGGGTGATGTGGCAAAAAATATGGTTGCAATATTATTTTTTTATATTGATTCATCTCTATCTTGATCATGATAGAGTTTGTTAAAGCTGTCAGTTTCAAAGTGATAGCCAGAATGACTGCAAGGAGCATCA
The DNA here is from genome assembly GCA_037177055.1 of Atherinosoma microstoma. Classification (NCBI taxonomy): domain Eukaryota; kingdom Metazoa; phylum Chordata; class Actinopteri; order Atheriniformes; family Atherinidae; genus Atherinosoma; species Atherinosoma microstoma. The sequence goes on along the minus strand of JBBBVU010000007.1, from coordinate 8,693,669 downwards.
TGCCATTTGCTATGAAATATGAAACCACTGTTGTAATCTCTGCTTTGATTTAAATGCTTTTTATAAAGGGTGACCGCCACAAATGATGAGATTACACCTTTCTGTTTGATGCTTGCTCTCGCATCGGCCGGCATTCTCACGCTTTCTGCACCATAACATATGTGCTGGCAAGATACTCTTTCAAGTGATTCAACAAACTTTGCACGTTGATATTAATCCATCCTTCATTATTTTTTCCTGAATTTCACTTCCATGTTACTGATGATGGGGTTTTTTTCACCCCAACTACTTAGACAGTTTGGGAAGGTAATGCAAGTCCAGTTGGAGTCTCACCCCAACTTTAATGGCTCTCTTCTTCTACACTCATTTTTGCCTAAGCTTCCACTCCTGTTCAGTCCTACTTTTGGGTTTTTGTGGCAGTTAGCCACCACGTCAGAGGTGTTATTCCCACCAATTTGTGGCCTGGTGTGTTCTGTAGATGACTGAAAATGGCTCATATCTCTCACAGAAATCAATGTAAATTTAATTGTGATGTAATATTGTAATCATTTTATTGCACAGTGCTAGTGATAAGTTTTAAATGAAAAGAAGAAAAGCTACATGAGCATTATAGACACATAGTTTTCAGAGAGCAGTCCGGCTTCTCTGGTTTCCTGATTATGGAATTGTTTACTTGATTTTGTTGTTTGCTTTTCTGATGAGTAATTCATTAAAGCCCCAGTGTGTAATAATTACTCCCATCTAGTGGTGCGCTAATTGAATGCAAACAACCGTACGGTGCTCTCTGGCGCCTCACTGTTTAAGGAGATTATTACCACTACCAAAGCCGCGGAGTCATAAATGTGAAAACGTCAACATCTTGCACAAGCTGGAGAGTCCTGTCAGGTGATGAAGCACAGAACATATAATTCTGTTTCCTTATTGATAGCGATAAGTTACAAGCATACTCTCCATGTATTTGGTACCAAGCTACTGCTAATAGCTAACATCATCGTGTGGAATCGTTTTTTGTGACTTGTAGACTCAGAGAACATCTGATGAAGTTAGAGGAAGAGGGAGATGAAGAGGTAGAGGCAGTCAAAGCAGGGCCAGTGGACCTGTAGGCGCTGCGAGAGCAAGATCCCATGCTGTAACGTAGCAACAGAGCTGTAGGCTAAAAAGATTAGCATCTGCCTTTTTATTTAGCAAGTAACAGTAAATTATCTGACTTAAACAGGAGGATAAAGTAGCTGCTGGACTATCCTGCCCTGTTTCTAACATAACGCCAAAATAAACTTCACTGTTAAACTGAATTAACTTACCTGTCCAGCAGAAAGCAGCAGCCTCTGTGTCAGTTTTCATGTCCCTCTCCCTCATGAATTATCTCCATCTGGTAAAAACTACGCCGATGTAAACTCTCATTTTCTCCCGGTTATTAATCCTTTTTATTTTCTTGGTTATTTTTCCTCCCTCTCACAAGGCAACAAGTATGGATGGTCCTCCATTTCAATGGAAAAAACAGCAAGTTGAACGATCCACAGTCGTCAATGCTTGTTTCTGCTTCTCCTCCTCCTCCCCCGACAACACACGGGGATTAACTGCTAAAACGCGTAGGGCCAACAAGTTTGTCCCATTTCGGCTACTGTATTCAAAGATGGCGATACAACATGGCAGCCTCCAGTAGTATGTATTCGTGAATAATTCATTCTAAGCTACGAGAACACTTTCATTTGGATCAGTTGTGATTAGACTAAGATAAATTAAGTATTTATGAAAGCGATACTTGATTTTTGCAAATAAAGCCAAATTAAAAGCCAAATTAGTTACACACCGTCCCTTTAAGGACGTATGTACCTTCCTAAAAATAATAAAAGCTGATCAAGCTTGAACATATTCATGGTTAAATTTACATTTTCTATTTAATTTAGGTACAAATAACTTTCTTTTTAATGGCTTTTAACACCCAGAAGTGTGATGGCACTTCTATTTGTCTCTTTCTCTTTTCTCTTTTCTTTTTTGTGCTTTCATTATTGATCTTACTTTTACTCATGTACTTGTTTTCTGATGTGTTTTAAATTGCTGTTTTTGTGCTTTTGTAAAGCACTTTGGTTCACCAGTGGGTTGTTGTAAAGTGCTATATAAATAAAATACATTTACATTTTTTAAATTTTGGGTCTTATGATTAGTGTTATTGTGAATAACTTCATTTTTATCATTAATTTCCTTTAGGAATCTATGTTTTCCTTTTGGCGCTTGCGAACTCTGAGGTGATGATAAAAACCCCTCGACTGCCTCAGGATGTTAGGATTAAGAACAATCCTCACAGCATTTGATCTGCATTTTTTTGGCTTTTCTGAATGACTGGAGGCTGAGAGGACAACTTGATGTCTGCATCAAGGTGCATGTGAGAAATACAGAAGCTGTTCTGACTGCATTTTTATCCTCATCTATCCATCCTACGCATTTATTTCATATTCATTCCAAACAAACTGCTGTTTGTGCATCTGAACCAGTTAAAGCATTACCAAGTGCCAAGGTTGGGTGTAAAGCATTAAAATTGTGTTGTATGAAACTAAACCTTGGTTTGGCTAATGAGCATCGTGTGTGTGTGAGTCATTACTCTTTCATGTCTATTTATGCAGATTGAAATTGGTCTCACCCATGTCTGTGATCCATATTTCAATGCCTTAGATAGCATAATTGCAGGCTATGCTGTTTCTATTTCAGAGACTTCATTGGACTCTAAAGGCTCAAAGAGAATTCATGAAACCCTATTTTGAACCACTGGACACAAGTGTGGATAGAGAATACATAACCAAATAAATGCCTATAAAGTTATTGTCTTTGCTGTGAACATTACACAATTGTAAATGTTTTATGCAGCTATAATAAACATGCTACATCAAACTTAATTTAAATTCTTCTGTGTGGAGCAATGCAATTATTTCAAGACTTCCCACCTTGGAATCATTTTCTGCAGCTTTGAGTGAAAAATGAGCACATGTGGTGGAAATGGACTCCCACACAGTGGAGTCAACAAAGCCCCGTCTTTGTGCGAAATGAAGCGCTGATGGAAAATCTGTGTCCAAATGAAACTGTACAATCCACTGTGGAGTTTAGTGACATGTCTAGGATATCCACCTAATTGTTTCCTTGACTGAAGAGATGTGGGGCCAAGCAGCACTTGGAAATAATTTTAGAAATCCTACACACAAACCGACAAACAAGTCAACATCTGGAAGCTGAAAAAATTGAATTTAAGGGTATGACATAAAAATGGAATTGACTACATCAATAAATGCTGGTTTTGGTTACATATGTAAAATGGTACATGTAAGAAAAAGGCTAATGTAAAGACATGTGACCATAATTCATGATCCTTTAAGAAATCTCTCTTAAGCAAGAATGTGAGTATATAAAACTAAAACTTAATCCTCTGAGCCCTGTGCCTATGTTTTAAGCCTGCAACCACAAGGTGTATTTGAATACATCTGGAGTTATATTAAAGGGAACACTTGATGTGTAAATATTTGTGTTGAACAAATGAAGATGGCACATAGCACAAAGGAAAAAAGTTTCAGGCTTGCCTGTTGCCCATAATCTAAAATAAATCATATGACAATATGTGAATATTAACTCTGCAGAGGCCAACTCTGATAACGTGAAGCAAAACAAAATTAGAGAGGTTTTAGTACCGAGAGTTCAAGTGAGGCCAAAAAAAAGTCAATTTTGGCACAGTTTGGCACCATCTGTTCTCAACATCCTCAAATTGGGGGAACTGCAGTTTTTGTTATTTCGTTTGCTGGTCTGGACAATTCAGGTGTGAGTAAAGTCAATGCAAAGGGGAAAAGACATCAGCAATGATCTTAGAAAGGAAATTTTCTGTCCATCAGTCTGGGGTATGAGACCAATTCCTAACTATTTCAAGTCCATCACTTTACAGTGGAAAATATTCAGGACAGTGGTCAATCCCCCCAGGAGTGGAAATGTCAGCAAGTTCAGCCAAAGCCAGACTGAGTAGTGCTCAGAGAAAATCCACAAAAAAAACCCCAAATCTTCAAATCTTCAGGCCCCAGTTTGCATGTTAATGTTAAAGTTTGTGACAGTACATTTAGAAAAAGATGAGCAATGGCTTGTTTGAAAACATTGCAGGGAAGACGCTTCTCTCTAGAAGAACATGGCAGCATGGCTAGGTTTGCAAAGTTACATCTGAACAAACCACAAGACTTGTGGAACAATATTTCTTGGACAGACAAGACTAAACTAAAAAATGTTTGGTCATGGTGTAGGCTACATCACCATGTTTGAAGAGAACCAAACACAGCGTATCAGCAGAAAAACCTCCAAATGTCAAACACAGTGGTGGAAAGCTGGTAATTTGTCCTTTCTTTTTTTTTTTGACCCCATCATGATCCAGACCTAAACCTGATTTTATACTTAATGCTTTTTAAGATCTGTAAAGCACTTTGTGCTACATTTTATTGTATGAAAAATGCTTCATAAATAAAGTTTGATTTGATTTGAAATATGGTGATGGGATCTGAAGAGAGCTGTGAATAAAGGAAGTGCAGCTACACTTAAAAGAAGACTCAGGCCCTGTTTACACCACCACACAGAGTAAAACGCTAAAGCTTGGCTGCGTTCTGGCGTCTCATTTACATGGTTACAGATTTTTGGATGGATAAAACCGCTAAGATTTGATAATGGCCTCCAGAGTGAAAATTTCTTGCAAGGTATTGCGAGTCCTGTCAGTGTAAACTTTTACCTGGGTGCAGTTGGTCCTATTTGCATTTTCCCCTGCACGGAAATATTTTTCATTCTGCTCTTGTGTTAATGCATTTTTTTTTTCAAATACGCAAAGGAAAAAGTTTTGTGTTTTGTGTGGAAAGGTTGTGATGTAAACAGGCCCTCACTTTCTAATGCACCAAATCAAGCCAACAGCCTACCATGCCCGGAGCAGTTGTGTCCTCTCCTCATGATGAAACAGTGGCGTCTTGTGATGATTAGTATCTCCTCCCTCTCCTGCTCAACACTGGGTTCGTCTGTTTGTTTTGACTCCAGAGGAGAAGATCTTATCTGCAAGGCGACAGTGGTCGTTCTGCATCTGCAAACTTCAAGAGAAAGCCTGGAGCCACTTCTGAAACAACAAAGTACAGTGTTGTTGAAGTCAACACTAAGTGATAAAAGAAAAAACACCAAAGCTGCGAATCATGAACATCATGGATTTCAAAACCATTTGCCTGACATGTTTTACACACTTAAAAAAAAAAAAGATTAACAAATAAGATGTTTTATCCTGAAAGAATCTCTTCCCATATTATGCAACCCAATGTTTTTATCACTAGCTTCTATGATACAGCCCAAAAGAATTTATTTTGTCCATTATAAGATCAGTGGCTGGTACATGTACAGAAATAACTAGATTTATACCTGCAGTTAATGTTTTAATGAAGATTATGTATGTATTAGCAATTGAGATGATTTTCTTTGTTTACAAAGAAAAGGTAGGAAATTGTGTATTAGCAGCATCAGCTGTTTAGGTCAGTATTCCAGTGATCCAGTCCAAAGCTTTGCCTCCTGGCAAGTTGAGCATAATGGTTCCTCATTCATTTTTTATCAGCAGGAAGAAACCAAGTTGTCATTGAGATACTGCTGCTGTCATTTTCTAGATAACAGCCCAAAACACATGTGCTACATTTAAAATCCCAGGCTATATGGTACATGAATTGTGTACTATCACTCAGCATATTATTGAATGAATTGTATGTAAACAGTAACAGTAAACAGTAACTTCAGGCATAATTCATGATGTGAGCTATTTTCTTTATTCCTCTGAGTCTTGCTGTTCGATGGAACACATAAAACCTCAAAAATGTATACAATACCAAAAGTCTGAACACTAATAGGTCAAAAATGATGAAGTAAATCAAAGATATATCATGCCTAACAAAATAAAACATTTTTATTGCACTTAATTGAACAGGCATTGATATAAATTGAACTAAAATGTTTCTTTCTTGTTTGGTGTACATAAAATTATAAAAACCACACATTTATTGCCCGGGCGACCAAGCGGCTAGCTTACTGGGCAGAGTTTTCACTCCAAAATAGATGATCAGTCAGGAAATCAGCTGGATGTGGGGTATTTGGTGAGAGAGTCCCTTGAAGCGGCACGGCTGAAAAACAAAGAAACCAAAGTAGGTTTGCTGATCTGTGTTAATGTTTTATATCCTTACAACGAATTCTGACATTCTTCAACATCAATAATTTCAATTTCCAGTCAAAAAGGTGATTGTTAGTTAAAAGTATCAATAGTGTAACAGCCATTACAAAAAGAATCGATAAAGCAAACACTCTCAAAGCATGAAATATCTCTTAACATTACCTTCTAAAAACCCTGAACAAAGTTAATCAGGGTTTTATCAAGTCTGTATTCAATGTAGGAATTACATCTGTACCTAAAAGACAGATCAGTACCAACTGTCCATGGCCAATTTGCAGATGATGGAAAGTATTTTTCTGTCACTTTGGTGTGAGGCAGCCTGAGCTCTAATTCTTTTTACCCTGTCATACTTTAATTACAGGCCTCAATGGTTGATGTGTGTCATTCTTATGTTAGCATGGTACAACAAAACTGTATTACTGATCTCAAAAGAGAAACATTCTACTAAGGAGAGGGGGGTGACGTGGAGTCCAGTGCGTGATTCAGTGTATTTGATACTTTTACTGCATTATTTCACTACATTTAAGTTGTTGAATTTTGTAGTGTTCAATCACACACTCCAGCCACTCAGAATATTCTTGGCTTTATACATGACTGACAAAGATATTCTTAAAGCTTGTAGAGTCTATGTTCATAGAATTCTGTCATAGTGTTGTTTTGGAGAGATTATTTGAGCTAAGTTTGCATCAACTTTGTGTGAAACACATGAGTATAGGCAGAAAACAGGAGCAGCATTAGTGACCGTCAACATTCGCTACCTGGACTGGACTGACCTTGGTCAGTTATATGCAGATAAAGCTCACTGTGTGTTTTCACTGCCCAGACATGTGGGAGTTATGCATTACTCATGTGGCGTCAACTAAACTGTCCGTCACAGGGAAATTGACATTCAGATACTTTTCCTGTTTTTGTCTGAGCTCTCTGGCTCTCTTTGTGTTTCACTTTGTGGTCAACCTCACCCATCCATTATAAAGGCTAAAACAAACAGCAAGAATTAATTGGAAGCATGTAATGATTCAAGAGCAATTCTTATATAAAACACATTGTTCATAGAGTCATACAGTTTGCCAACTCTCTGTTTCAACAGTTGTTATTCAGTTCTAAGGATCTCACAGAGAAAGACGCCAAAAGGCAATTTTAGACATAGTCAAAATAATGCATTAACAGCAAATGTTTTCACGTTGAAAAATTACAATGTTTTCCCTCGTAGCTCAAACTCAAATCCAAACATTTGCCAGGTTACCAGGCCTGTTATGAAGAAAAAGCTTAATTATAATGGTAGTGCATAAAAATCTCTGAATATCAGAACAAGAAAATCCCAGACAAACTGTATATCCCCCTAAAAGGTTTTACTTTTTTAGAATACACATTTGAATTGCAAAGACCTAAAATAATTGTAAAGCTCAGTCAATACCTCCAGAGACTGTCAGGAATGAATGGCGGCAGGTTTGGATAGGATTTACTAAAATGTTTTCATGTAGTGAATAACTGGCACTGAGATGGAGAGGAAGATTATATGAAATTTCCTGAACTTTGCAGGTGTACATCCGAATGAAACAAGGGGATCAGGGCACAGCCACATGCTGTCTCCAATACCGCAGTCACACACAGATCAACACATTCAGCAAAGAGAGGTGAGAGTTCATGCAATTACCACCACCACAAGCTGCGAAGAAGAAAGCAAATCCCATCAGGTATGCAGTCAGAAGCTGCCCATCACTATCTGGATGTGAGACAGCTAAAAGCTGCAGAAGTCTCTGGCTTATAATGCATTTAGTAAGCCTGCGATTTTGCATCAACTACATTTTAATATAGAGATTTCAGCTAAAACAATAAACCATAAAAAAAAAAACTTTTTTAATGGCCGACTTACAGCAGAAATCAGAAGAGATACGTCTAGATGAACTGTAGCTAATTGCACCAAAGATTTTTCCAATCATGTGTAAGCATTTCATAACAAAACAAGTCATACACCAGTTATTACACTTAGGTATAAAGTCCTGGCCTGTGGCTTTTTGCTGCACACCTTCCATATATTTTGTTAAGCAACTTTCAATTAAATGTTTCTAGTGCCCCAAAATGATCAACAGTGTCGGGTTGCAATTATAAAGGCAGAGGATGGGAGTGATTATAATGTTAACTGTGATCAACGTGTGGCATGTAGCTTGAAAAAGAAAAAAAAGAAAAATGAACACAATAATGATATACAGACAAAAAAATAATGGGAGGGCAAATCAAAATTGAAAAAGGTGTCAATTTAAAGCAGTGTTAGTTTAGAGCAGGAAACAACAACATCTGACAGAGGTCATTAAAATATGCAACTTCACAATTATTTGCAAGTTTAGGGACCAGCAAGAGAGAGAAGAGAGAAGAGGAGCCAGGAATCATCACACAAATCTCTCATGACCATGTATATGACAAGCTGATTGAAGATCTGAAATCAGCCATTGCTCTAAGGCTCATAAAAAATGAAAAATATTTTTTAAAAAATGTGCTTAATTTTTAAAATAAAGACAGTATTCGCTTCCCGAACCAAAAGTGGGAGCCAGTTCCACAGGAAAGGGACCTAATAGCTGAAAACACCATAAATATATTGGATAAAGATGCTGACCAGCAACACGGTATGATGTCTCCTTGTCAGTGGTGTGCAACAAAAAAAGTGAAGCGAAGCTTCATTCTCATTTTATTTCTGGCAGAAGACCACTGGCAAGGCACTTCATTAAAACACAACAAGGGTGCAGTTTATAGAATGATGAAAACACCAGTAAAATTCTGTGTAGCTACTGGGGATCTGCCCAAACAGAAGGTTTTTTGTGTGTGTATGAGTGTGTGTTGTGATAATTATCAGCTGACATATCCTGAACAGCTCAGGATGCAGCCAGAATGTCTTCTCCAAAGTTTGTTATGTTACTAGGGTGACAGTTTTTGCCCATCTGGTTTCCTGTAAAGTAACAGTGACAACACCAGTTCCTTGTGCTGGAAATGGTTTTCAGAAGAAACTTTTGGGCACAAGTTAAAATTATACCCACTTTTCCAGACACAGTCAGACCACTGGTTTAAGTGTTTTCAAGTGGAAGGATGTATTTTTTCTTCATACTTTTCTGGCCAGAGACAGTTATTTTGTCCCAGAAAAAGGGAAAGTTGGGGATGCAAAGTGTGTGAACAGCATATATGTTTTGCCTCCAAGTCTATTGCTTTCAGCAAACTGAAAACTCTGCATTTCAGAGTATTGAGATACTTTCTACTCTTCTAAGCCGTGCTTGAATTATTGATTAAACTGGACAGATACTTAAGCATTGGACGTGAAGCTGAGAATACACATTTTCCACTGCACATTCTCTCCAACAGGCTCCGCCTACTGCAAATGAACAAAATTAATTCTGCCTGGCATCTACTGATGGAATCCGACAGTTTTAATTGAGCTGTTTTGTGAGTTCAAACTGGCAATTTAATCCCAGTACAGGTGTCAAAGGCTTGAAATGTAGAGGAGAGACAGATTTGTACTCACAGACTCAGAAACCGGGAAACTGAGCTCAGTGTTAATTACAAGTGATTATCATTCATAGATTGGTGAATCCCTGGCGGCTGTGGTTATTGAATCTGAGGTCCAAAAGGAGAAGGCGACTTTCAAATCAACTGCGTGATTTTTAGATAAAGAAAAAACAAAAAAAAAGAAGCTTCATCAATGAAGGGACAAAATCACTTGTGTTTGAAACAAAAAGCAAACAGTGGAAAAACACCAAGAGTTGTTTATTTAGTGGGAAATGATTGGTTCTGCATGACTGTGTATCGTTGTCAACGCTGTATATGGGGGATGGGGCAACACTGTAAAAAAAGTAAATGTAAAGCCCATTTACTTTTCAGTGTGACGTACAGTCATGAATCAGTGACAGTAAAGACAAAAAATACTATTAGCTTTAATATCGATAAGGATGATAATCTTCAGAAAACAGAATCGGTGACAAAAAGGGCAACCTTGGCCGAGTCCAACGAGTCACTAAAAATTAATCCAACTTCCTGCCGGCAATGCGGATCAAGCTCTGGCACCAGTTGTACAGGGACTAGCGGGCTCATACAAGGAGGTCCATACCCCCAAAGAACCTGGGGTTGTTCCTGGATCAGCTGCATGAATGGATGGATCTTGAGAAACAATCCTTGTTACATGAAAACAAGCTGCATACATTTTGTTATCTTGAGCAAACAGTCTTTGTTATCTCAACACAAAATGTGAACTGTCTCATTATCTTGAGATTATAACATTGAAACAATATTCCAAGCGTGACAGCTCTTGTCTTAACTGATCCAAAGATTCCATACAATCTGTTGGTTTTATTAGATAGGTAATTATTTTTCATGAATAAGCACATACACATGGTAAATTGAACAAGATTGGTTATAATTGGATTACAATGAATTGGCTTGAATTGATTGTGTCTGTAAAGTGTCTTGAGATGATATTGTTGTGAATCGGCACCATACAAATTAAACTAAATTGAATAGAATGAATCTAAAACTGCTCCACAAGGGCCAGTGCACTGCAGGTATTTATGTTTCCCTTTTCATATTATAATCAAATAGATCTCAGCTTTACCTTAAGTACTCCACAAGTCTTTTTACATCAATGACCAACCATTTGAACCAGGTGAATGAAAGCAATAAAACCTTTTTTGCATATCAAACAGTTGAACTATCCTCTGCCCCTTGTGTGCAAGTGTCCTTAAAATATCTTTGAAAATATTCTTTGCTTTTTTTTAAGCTCTAAAAGTGAAGGCAAAGAGCTCCCTGCATCAAATTAACTGCACCATATTTCACATAAAATTCTTCTGCAACATTAAAGCCTCGTTGCTGCTTTTTTCTTGACAGGATCAATTATGGGAATGTTTTCTCTTCTACTGGGTGTAATTTGTGGCATAACCATGGAAAGTACAATTTAAAAGTATTATCTACAGAATGTAAATGTTCATTAGGCTGTCACTCAAAGAGCAGATGCAGGTCGGTTGACCACCACTCACTGAAAAAAGAAAAACTTACTGTAAATGTCGCATAACAGCCATATCTTTCATCTAAAGCAGATGTGAAACTGTATCAAAGCCTGGCTCTTGGCATAATTGAAGGAAAAAAAAGCCAAACCAATTCATTTTTAAACTTCCTACAGCGCTGTAGTCTGCAAGTCTCGGTTTTGCAAGACTGAACAGGTTGTTTCATTATGGGTTCAAGGTTCTGATAAATCACAATGTCCTGCGTTTTGTTTGTTGCCATGCTGCAAAATACACCTCAGGACAAGGAACTGACATCAGAGAGATTTTTTTGTGGCCACAAGGGAAAATTTGCATTTTGAAATTAAAACATTTATTAAAAGTATAAAGTAAACAGAAACATGTCATCAACTAGAACTGGCAGAATTTTACAAGAAGGAACTTTTTCAGACTAAGTTCTAATAGTTTTTAAGAAAAATTAAATTCTTACTTAGTTGTCTTGACTAAGCTCTAGGAGTAGGGTTTAAAAGTGTCTCTGTGTGTTTATTCACATTTGTAAAGAGGATTTTGGATATTTATTTGGATCAGAGTAAGATTACTGTTTGTTGTTTTATCAACCCAAATAAATAGAAAAGCAGATTAGCCGTGAGTCTTGATAGATAATGCTAACAGATGTGTTTCCCCCCACTCAAACCTTTAGAAACTCGTATTTAAGGTCTTTATGCAGTTTTGCCAGGTTACCAGGCCTGTTATGAAGAAAAAGCTTGATAATAATAGTAGTGTATAAAAATCTCTGAATATCAGAACAAGAAAATCCTACACAAACTGTACATCCCCGTAAAAGGTTTTCCTTTTTAAAAAATGCACATTTGAATTGCAAATACCACCACCTACAAAAAACCTAAAATAAACTTTTTAAATTATTTATGGATCGAAATTAGGAATCTTTGTTCTGCAGCAATATGGATGGTTTTGGTAAACCTTAATGCAGCTTAATAGGTGCTGAAGGTTCCACCTTTGACCTTCAGCCAATGTTGCTGGAGCGTCAAAATGGAAAGTTTACTGGAAGTTTACAGATAACTTTTGGAAAATCTTTGTTTCCCTTATGCCTGCCCGGACAGTACATTTTTCAGAATTCCCTGAACGAATCGAGTCCTCTGGACTATTTTGGTATGAATGTGCCCTTCAAAGCTCTATGAGCCACAAGTAAACTTGCAGACTGAGAGTGAAGTGCTCTGTTTGGAAAATGTGGAACTATGAAATGTTGATGGAGGTTGATCATGGAGAGCTTTATATGTGAGGAGGAGAATTCTACATTTTATTCTGAGTCTAACAGCCAATAAAGAGAAGCTAAAATTGGAGCAATATCATCTTCCTGCCAGTTCTCATCAGAAGCTTCGCCGCAGCATTTTCGATCAGCTGCTAAATGTTGCCATCTTGTTTGACTCAGCATTAGCACGCAGAACAGAAACTTCATACCATCTCATCTTTATCATTCAAGCTCAATTTTTTCATTGAGGCTCTTGTGTATGTTTCCAACTTATACTGCAGAGACGTGACCAGGTTGTGATCTGATTAGACACGACCTGATTCTAACTAATAAGACAGTTGTAGTCTTTGTTTTGTTTGACTTTTTGCCTCTAAAGCTTGAGGAAAAGTTCAATGCTTAATCTGGCCATGCCTTGTGTGTTAATATGCCTGTATATAGTTTAGGGATTATGTTTTGGATCTAAAAGTCACAAAATCAGAATAAGATAATGATTCTTCTATATCTTCCTTAATTTTTTTCTCTTTTTCTTCAACAGTCTTTTATTGCAGTCTGTTATTGCTGCCTTTCTGTCCATCTGTTCAGTCCTCTATCTGCTGGATTTACTCTATTTGCCACTCATTTTTTTTAGTCTCTGGGGAATTCTATACCATTCCTGTATCTTTATAGATAAATGCTTTTTCTTAAGATGAATGGCAGTTTTTAAATATATTTGTCAAACTCGCCTACACCGACATTTCATCATAAAACACTGAGGCTGATGATAGTGTTTGGTTTTCCTTTCTGTTCTTTTTAGTTTTTTTAAACTTCAGTTGGATTAAATTATAGATCATAGAAAAGATTAATGTAATAAAATATTGATAATTAGATACTGGAGCTAAAAGCAATGAAAAAGTAATAAGGAAAGAATTAGATTTCCAGGAAATGAGATTTGTAGAAGAAATGGGACATTTGGGGAAAAAATGATCTTCCAGACACAATGCTTGTCCTGCATTTTAATTTCAGAGCAAAGCAAAGCACAAATGCATCTATATTTATTTTTTATTTTATTTGGTTTCACAATTTCTGCAGCCAGGCCAACATTCAAATGTCTTTGCAAACATTATGATGGTACCACAGATACAAGATAATCAAACTTTAGAATTGATTCTCCTGAGAAAAATCTTGATATTTTAGTAATTGGGGGTAAATCCGTAATTTATCGTTAACATGGACAAGTAGATATCAACTATACAATCAGGATCTCATCTAGATAATACCCAGCTGATTGGAACTACTTCTTCCAGATGGTGTCACATACAAAATGTGGTCCAGAGTAATCCTCCCTCAGTCCAGTTGAGCCAGTTGACAATAATGACTGACAGAAAACACAGTAATATGTGGAGCTATTTGAGCTCCATAAACAACTATGTAGTCAGTGATGTGTGTAGGGAGACAGTGATGTATTATAGCAACACCACAAACCTCATTAAACTTCTGAGAATCGATCGTTACACAGAATATGATGTTATGATGAGGCGATCTGTTGCTACTAGGGCAAGACAGACATCACTCTCAGAGTCCTTTGGTCCTGCAGGCTGCCAGCCACATCCTTATCAAAGAAACACAAGAACATTATCGCAGGAAGAAAAAGGATAAGAAAGAGACAAAGGGACAGAGCAAGAGATATTAAGAAAGTAACACTGGACTGACTTACTGACTCAGAGTGCAGGTATGATGCAAAATGGATGCTGAATTAGTCGTCGTTAGGGGGCGCCTCACATAAAAAAATCAACCAGAGTTCAGTCCTGCTTCTTTATCCAGGATATAAACATGCTTACACATGTAATTTCAGCCTAATTTGTCTTTCATTGTCTGCTGGGGACCACAAACACCCTCACAGCCTGCCAGAAGCTGGTACCCCCCTTCAGGTGTTGTCAATCAAAAAGGTATGGACACACCCCTCCTGCTGAGATGAAAACAAGAATTTTCCCCCAGTTACCCAAGTTTCATTCTTATATCAATACATTTCTCTCAACACATTTGTTCTTTGTAATAAAAAAGTTATTTGAGTTAAACTTCAACTGGGAAAACTTACACAAATGAACTGACACCAACCTTAAAAGAAAAAAAATGAAATGTGATTTTTAAGGATTCATTATTTGCCCACTTCAGTTTAAAATTTTATCAAAGTAAATCACTGTTCTTGTATCCAGACGGCAGAATCCTGACATGATGACTCCTCTCCTCTTTATCCCTGAAGTGGCTGACTCAGATAAGCTCATGAGTTGTGGAGGCTAATTAATATGGACGGTGCAGGGTGTGACAGGCTGAAGGATGGTGTCTCTCATCCACAGTCATTTCCCCTTATCTTCATCAGACACTGAGCAGCTTCACCTTCCTCCTTTCCAGACTTCCTTTAGCTTACAGAGGAGACATGCATAGCTGCATGTTAATGGTCACAGAGGCCACAAGCGGCTGCTAAATAAGAAGATAAATTCATAATCAACCCTCTGAGAGATGTGATTTGTTGCAACTTTTCAACAACAACAGGTTTTAGATGCTCAGCTTGGTTTGATTTTCTGACTCAGCTGACAAGATAATGTTCCTTATTCATCCAAGAGTCCTGGAAATGATTAGGAGATTCAGACCAGCCACCCAAAATAGACCCGTGTTTTCTGCCAGCTGAATTTTTATCTGCTTCCTGAGTGGCTGAGCTCAGCTACAGTCTCAGCTTCTTCATGCTGTCAAGAGAAATTTTCTGTCAGCTCGTGGAAAAAAGTACGGAATAGTAAACATACAATATTTATGATTATTATGGAATTATTATGAATATATTGCCGTGCCACAAAGGAAATACACCTTTCAATAAGGTTTCACATAAGACAAAGTAAGACTAAATATATTTAAATGATAATAATTTGGTCCAAAAAACAACTGTAGATGAACAAGAACACAATATATTTCACTTCTATATAATTAACTGATAACATGCAGAAACAGTGTGAATAACTAAACATTCTCCATGATTTGATAGCTTGTATAACCACTATTATTGGCGGTAACTTGAAGCAATTATTTTCTCTATGAAGCAACAGTCTCTCACATTATTGCTGAGGAATTTTGGCCCACTTTTCGGTACAACGTTGCGTCAGTGCATTGGAGTTTGTGGGGTATTAGTTCACGCAGGGCTCCCTCATGCCAGCTTCACAGTGGGAACGCGATGTTTGGAATGTGATTGCTTTCATTTCGGCTCCCATGTTAACAGATTAGAACGGCTACACCGGCTGTGTGAGCCGCGTGTCTCCACTGCTGCTCAAGCAGTCCTGCACCTTCTGGAGTTTTGCCAGTTTTAGAGCATGAGGTGAACATCGTGGAACAGCTCCTCAGCAAAACGTGCGCTGTTCATCATATTAACTTCATATCGGCATTAAAGTACCTTTCACCTTCAATGTTGTTGGCAAAATGTTTAGACACTAAGCTTACCTGTTATGATGATCATGAATGTTTTCATTTCATTTCAGCATCTAAATGTGACTGTTCTGAAGTGACAGATCAGAAACTTCCTTTGAGCAATGTCAACAACAGACTACACAATACTGTGCCTTCAGCATTACCAGAAGCATACTATGTTAAAAATGATTGTGCAGGCAGTAGCTGAATGCATGCTTTCCACTAACTCCCAGCTGCTGTACATATTTACTGATGCATGTGGTACTTTTGTAAAAATAAGGAGCATTATCCACCATTTTCAACACATTGTAAAGAAAACAATAATTTATAAGACAAATTTCTGTGTGGCATACTGCCCATTACGCACTCTTGAAAGCTGCTCCCCTGCACATCCTCCCCAATGTTTCCAGATGGGAGACTGCATCTCCAGCATGAAGTCCATCAGTTTTCTACACTCAATAAAATTCAGGGTTATGGGGTCACTGGAGCCAATCCCATCTGCTGTCAGGAACCTTCTTGCTGTGAGGTGACTACCGCACCACCATGCAGGCCGCATCTTTTTAACACCAGATAAATGACAACAGGCTGATACAGACAAACAGTAAAATCTGTCACACTGTCACACTAAATAATTTGTTTGCAAGGAAACGTTTACTTGAAGCTATTATGCACAATTTCAGAAATTACCACAGGATATAACTGGCCTAAGTAGGACAGGATGCTCTCACAGTTTGCTAATGTTTCTGCAGTCATGAGGAACATTTACTACAGTTAAATCACTCGGATGACTAACTTATGTATATTCATGCAGGTATGAAGTTGCAAGCCGGATTAGATGATGTGACATTTTTGGTCTGTTGGTTTATATTCATCGTTCCACTGATCTTATAATGAATTAAAAATGTTTTTTTTATATTTCATTTTAATGGATTCCTGCAGCTGGTGGGAGTAGGAAAAATGTAAACTTTGCAAAAATGGGAATCATAGCGATGATGGAGATAGCAGCAGCTTAAAGCTGTCTGTAAAACATATCTATCATGTCACCCTAAATTAGTACTGTAGTGGCATGGATACGGGAACTTGTTTCCTCTTTGGAAACTGGATTTGAAAAAGTGAAAGGTTGTAGGACAAAACATTTTCCTATTAACCACAGAAGATCATTTTCTTGAAAGGTTTTTTATTTTTTTATTTTAGGTCTCTTTATTTGAAACCCTTTTGAGTTAAAGGACTTGAAAGATAGCTCACTCACAATCCAGCTTAGTATTTAATGGACCATACAAGAAATAATTTTACTTTGACAAAAAAAAAATCAATAAACAGTACTGAGGAAGGTTCCCTTTATTTGTCTCTTTATTTCTCTTTTATATTGTTTTACCTGCCCAGTTTTACAAGGGAATGCATAAAAAGCTACACTTGTCCACATATAGAAGGCTGGTTCTGTCCTGGGGATAACTCTGGAGCCGCTGGAGCTGATTGTCGAGAGAAGAATGCTGCACAAGCTGCTCAAAATAATGGACAATTCTTCACATCCTCTATACACCACAGTGAAGGCACAACAGAGTGTGTTCAGTGGGAGGCTTCGTCAAGTCCGTTGTAAGACGGAAAGGTACCGG
>JBBBVU010000007.1:8652740-8663796 GCA_037177055.1 Atherinosoma microstoma | reverse complement strand
TAGTTTACAAAGCACTGAATGGTTTAGGGCCGAAATACATTCAGGATCTTCTGGTTCGTTATGAACCAACCAGATCCTTCAGGTCATCAGGGTCAAGTCTACTTTCAGTTCCCAGGGTCAGAACGAAACACCAAGAGGCAGCATTCAGTTTTTATGCTCCTAACATGTGGACATGGAACCACCTCCCAGAAAACTGCAGTTTTAAATCAGAGTTAAAAACTTTTGTATTTGCAGCTTTTAATCAAAAAACTGATAATTATCTTTTATTTCTTGCATTTTATCCTATCTTCCTTGAAGATTTATTTTTCTGTTTTATTTGATTTATTTTAAAAGTTTGTTTTCAATGCTTCTTCTGCACCCCGCTGTAATGCTTCTGTTTATGTAAAATACCTTGAATTGTCCTGTACATGAAATGTAATAAACAAATAAAATTGCACAACTCACTTTATTCTATAAGATACATTTTTAAGACTTAATTATAGCAGCTTTAATTTTGTTTTAACCTTTCCTTGTAGAGTTATCAAAACCTTTGTTGAGTAACCATGGTAACTTATGCCACAGAACAAGGCCATTTCTCAATATGCGTACTTGTCCGTACTTGTGTTCTTGTGTACTTTTGAAACGTCATCAGTTGAGGTCCAAGTAGCCTACTGTTCCCATTGACTGTAAAACATATGGACGAACCTTCCGCCACGTGACCCGTAGGTTTCTGAAGAGCTGAAAAGAGGCTTGTTGGGATGTTCCCACCTTCGCCATCTTTGCAGCACCACGAGTCTCATCACTCCTGGAAAATACAAAAATGGGTGACGAGGAGGCGCTGAGAGGGGGGCTGTGAGCGTGGGGACAGATGATTGACACCCATCAAACTCTGAGCTGTCTGTAGCTACGAGCTAACAAAGCTAACATGGAGCTAGGCGGGCTAAAGCTAAGGCACGATGTTAGCTGTCTAACAACTGTGGTTGTGCTACTCTCTGCCTCCTTTTGCCTCCAGATTCCCTGTTATTGTGAGTTCTTTAAGCAGGATAGATATCCAACTGTTGTGTAAACATGGTGAAACCAACATCTCTCTCCACGACAAAACTTTGATCTAAATTTGTGCACACCTCTAACTTTACTGGTTACAGTGTCTGCCCCAACTCATGAAATGCAGCCAGCTATATAATTATTTTCAGTACATTTAAAGTCAATATTGCCCACAAAAAGCAAACATATCAGAACAACACAACTGTAGAAAACTTTGCCACCACTTTGCTATAGCTCGCAAGCAAGTTACAACTTAAGCTCACAATACTGTTTAGACTGAATAACTAAAATTTTTCATTTAGTTTCTGTAAATTTGATACAAATAACTGACACAACTAACTTCTCAATGATACCACGTCTGGTATTCAGGCAGAGAAAGAGATTAACCATTTCAAATTCAAGATGTATTAAGACTATTGACTCATCAGATATTCTGAGCGAGTTACATGATCATAATAACAAGCTACAAACATTAGCTCTAGCTAGTGCTTAAATAGGTAGCGCTGATGTAACTGTGCTAGCTAGAGGTCCTAACTGTGCTTATCCATTACATAATTAAAAGTACAATTTTTAGGTTGTAGATATGTCCATACCTCTCTGTTTACATTTTTTTCTTTTTTAAATTTCAGTCTACATGGAAATGCAATGTAGTCCCTATCTCCTAAGCCCTGTTTACCAATCCTAACACTGCCTCTGGCAAATCCCAAAAATACTGCAGTGGCAAGGTCAATTTTTTTCTTTTATACAGCAGTTTCCTCAACACAATGTACATATACACCTACAACTGCTGTGTAAACAAGGCAGTTAACAACACATATTGTGACATAAGCCCCATAGCAGCACACTAAGGCTTTGTACACACTGCAGTAACTCATATTTGACTTTTTTTGCTCATAAGTAAGTAATCAAATCTGAACTGGGCCATTTTCACTTGATGTACTAAAACAGATATCTGATCTTTTTCAAAGCGACCTCAGTCTGAATGGTCATGTTGTGTTTCATTTCATTTTTATGTCATTGAAGTGAGACAGACGTCACAATTCTGCACTAGAAGAGGAGGGACATGGTAAGATTAAATGTAAACAATAGATGTAACAATGTTATATCTTTTCCACTCTGACAGCACAACAACTTCGAAACGGACACACACATGCTAACTAGTGCAGCATCCATACTTACCTCTGTAAACACAGCATATCACGTATGATGTCATATACTCTGTTACATACTCTGCACATGTAAGTCATTCAGGGCTGTAGATGGTTCATACTGGAGTCTGATGGCAGTCTCATTAAATTATGATATTAAGAATCTCAGAAAAAAAAAGGGAATTAATAGCAATAGCCTATAGTCTACAGTGTGAACATAGTCTAATGATGCAAACTAAACTCCTGCCCACGCATAATTTTCAGAGTGGAATTATCCAAAAATCTTCACCCTGGAAAGAGTTTTCCTTAAAATCCATTTTCACTGCCATAGCTCTGTGTTTGCATGCAGAAATATCTGCCAAATTACCTAAGGAAGTGTGGTTAGGGCCTAAGATATAATCAGGGGAGCAGAACAGTGGAGATGAGGAAGAGGAAAGAAAGGTAGAGGTAGAAGAAATGAAGAAGAGAAGTTGGTAGAGCTGATGAATATGGAGTTGTAGAGTTGCAAAAGTGGTGAAAAGAAAATGGGCTGAAGATAAAATAAATAGAGGAAAGAAAAGGGTCTTGGAGAGATGATGAAAGAGATATTGAAGTGAACAGAAAAGAGGTAAAGAAGAGGAAGCTACTGAATCCAGCGTTCTTATGGATCTTTTTGCTGATGCACTTCTTGTGTATCAATTTGAAAGTTATTTTCTTTTTCTTTCTGCTTCAGCTGTTTACTTCTATTTTTCTTTTACTTTCTTTCTTTTTCTTCCTTATTCTTTTTTCTTTTCTTTTCTGTCTTTCTAGCCTTCACCATCTTCTTTAAAAGAAAGAAGTGTTTTTTCTTCTCCACAGTGAGCTCTTGCAGCTGTATCTGTATCCTCCAGGATTTGCTTCTCCTCTTGCAGACTTTTCCCCTCTTCTCTCGAATAATTCACTGCCTGCTCAATTTCTCTTCTCTTTTCACTTTTTGCGTTCCATTTACCAGTTTATTTCTCTTTGTCCAATTCTCCCTTTACCTGCTGTAGTTCATTATTCTTTCTATTTTTAACCTACATTTTATCATCTTGGTCTGTTTTTTCCACTTTTGTTTTTTCCAACTTAAGTTCCTGCTACAGTTTTTTTCCTTCTTTGCTGTTAGCCGGACAACCATAAGTACAGAACCTCTCTAAATCATTATATTGCACGTAAGTAAAACTTGATCTATAAAAAATTCTATCCCTCAACCATTGTGACACCTAAAAGACCTAAAATACTCCATCATAGACCTCTCATCTCTGATATTCTCCATCAGAGAACATGAGTTGACAAGATTGTCTTTTCAAGACTTAAAGCACTTGCTAGTCTTCCACTGCAACAGCATCTAAAATGAAGCTATTGATGTCAGGAACGAGATGGAGGTTAAATCAAAGGAGAATTTATTTTAAAAATTGTCATCAGTAATTAGTTGTGTTAGTGCAAGAAGAGCAAATCTTCCTTTCAAGATACAGAATCAACAGCTTGTCTGGACTAAAGAAGATAACAAAGTTGGCATTCCTGCAAAGACTGATCTTTGTTCTGATAGAAGTGCCACCGTGAAGTCTCGTCTCTTCACCTGCACAAACACTGCTGTGTGTCGTGCTCATTCTAGATAAGAGGATTAGGTATCCAGAGATTTTATAAAGGAGTTCCAGATTAGATGGAGAAGTTGGCTGAATTGTGCACACTGATAGAACACCAGCATCCAAGGAACAGTGTTACAGCCAGGACCTATAGCTGTCTGACTAAAGGATGCACGAGCAGATGCTACAAGAACTGAGGATGAATAAAGAATATAAGACATGGTTCATTGAGATTGTTGGAAGCCAGAGGGATGATCCAGTGAAAGAAAAAATCCTGATAATGACCATAGCCCAGTTAGAATTACTGTATCTTACTGGATCCAGGTGGGAGTCTGGACAGAGGGGGAGGTAGCTGGTTGTGGGTAGAGGTCCTGGACTGGTAGAGGGGTGAGCAGGCAGGTGGAAGACAAGCAGAACGAAAGAGGAGATCACTGGAGATATGAGAAAGCAGGTTAGCAACCATTTCCACGGCCTCCGCTGCTAATAGCCCCCGTTTTAGTTAATGGTGTGATTTACACCTGGTGCGCTGCGCTGCGTGTCAGATGCGTCCCAGATGTGCCTTGTTGCGGCTCTCCGCTAAATATAGCCGTCAGGTCTATTTTTGATGGAGCATGCATTCAGAATGCGTCAAACTCTGCAGTTCAGATAGGACCAGACAGGAAATCAGACACGGTATAAGTGTAAAGCATCTGGTAAATTTCAAAATAAACCCACCCCATGCACATTTGCGAGTGCTGAGCTATGTAAACATGATGTCATTGCAAGTTACAATAAAGTAATTAATGACAACAACAAACACAATTAAACCTGTGGATAAAATAATCCATTTGACTGAGGTGCATGGTTGTAGCACAAAACTCATAAAGATGGATCCAAAAGATCAAATGAACCTCAGACCAGGCTTTTGTTTTTCTAGATGCAGCCTTTTTATCCATGATTGTAATCGCCTAAAACAACTACATCACACGTCATCTCGCAATTTTTCTGTGAATTCGTGATCTCACAGATGCAGCAGAGAGGACTGTAATCGCAGGCTCCGCATCTGACACGCATCCGGTGTGAATTGGTGCACTGCAGAGGTCGGAACAAAACCGCAGTGCAGCTGGAACGCAGCGCACACGCGCCTGGTGGAAATGGGCATAAAGGGAAGTATTTTCAACAGGAACAGGCCAAATTACGACACATGAAGTAGGACAATCTGGCAAGGTCTGGTTGCTCCTGCGGGTCCTTCAAAAGGAAGCCTAGATGAGGACAGATGGAGAACAGGTGTGTCAGCAGGACCAGACTCCACCCCACCTAAAAAAAGAAAAAAGAAAAAAGAAAAAAAAAACACCACAGCATGCATGATTGTGACAAACAGCTTTATAGGAGAAGAAAACTGTGTTGTCAAACTTTTCTTATTTGATAGTTAATTAATATAAAAAATAAATTCTCTTTTTATTATTGTTTCAGAGTGTTAAATGGAAGTGATTCTCCACCGGCTGATTCTTGGCAATAGGCCTTATTTTGAGTCCTGTTCAATACCCAAGTAGTAAACAGCCACTTCTATCTTTATCATCCTCTGATGTGCAAAGGAAATCTTTAAAATATTGCTCAAATTTTCCTTGCAGTTGTTGGCTAATACCAGTCCTCCTCACACCAGAAATCAATCTCATTGATCCTTTCTTCTGATCTTTTTTCTTTGCTGGTCTTGGACATGTAATCATAAGGCTATGGTCTGTAAGTGCTTGCACATACATGCATAATAAAGATAATATTTGATCATATATTTATTTACAGCTGTAGCACAGTTAACATAATGGCAGCTGTGACAAAATCCAAAGAAAATATGAAGAGAAACTGCACTAAAAATGTGTCATTTGTCAAAACCTTTCAAATGACAGAAATGGTTGTCAAGTTGACATCAGCCAGAAGTCGTAGTGGCTGATGTTTTGATTCTCTTCACGGCTGCATTAGACATTGTGGAGAGAAGACACCCTGTCAGGACAGCTGCTGTGCTGTACTTAAGTATTGATCCCTTCCTCCATGCGAAGCACTTAGTGTCACCTTTTTATGGCTGTAGGAAACACAGAGCGTTGAGTGTTTCTCTGGCTCTGGCAGACTGAACTGTTGAACTGCTTCAGAGATTAGATAGCTCTGAGTGTCAAATTAAAGATTTGCTGTGCAAAATTTTTAATCTGTAGTCACAGACAGTGTACTATGAATATGTTATAAACTCCTGGAAGCATTTGGTTTGACAATGCTTCTTGGCATTTCCCTTTTAGATGCTGCCACATTTGTAAGGATTTGTAATATGTATGAGGGATGAGCAGCAGAGTTGAGTGTGTGGGTTGCCAAATCTTCTCTGCTATTGTCAAGCAACTTTCTGTGCTATTGTATCTTGTTTTGAACTTCTCGGCCCCCAAGTGCTGACAATCAAATGCCTGACTAGAGTCTGATTAGCAGCACCTGTGAACATGGACCCTGCTACAGCAGTCAGATGGTGTCTGCTCCAAGCATGCTATATTTTACTGATGGGAATAGAGCCCATGCCATAGGGCACCTTATTTGGAGTGAGCCCAACAACCCTTTCCAAATTCTACTGGTGTTGGCATTGGCAACATGTGCACTGGAACATGGACATGTGGAGGAACTCTCACAGATTCTGCCTACGGTGGTTAAATCATAACGTCAAAATGTGGAGAAGATGTGAAGAGTGCTATGCTGATTGCTGCACCAATAGGGTTGCAGCTTTTGGTGAAGGCAGTTGTGATGGTGTGGGGCGGCAAATGAAACTTGTCATCATTGGAGGAAATCTTACAGAGAGATGTTAAGATGATGTTCTGCTACCAGTCTGGGACCATGATGACTTCGACTGTCCAACAGTATAAGGTTGTTTTTTTTTTTTTAGCTAAGTTTGATATGCACCTTTGACAAGAGAAGTAGATCTTTTCTTTTCATGCAATTAAATGAGCTGAATAGGATACATTCAATCCACTTGTAACATGCAAAGCAAATACATAAAAAAAAACATGGAAAAACGAGCAGCATTATGCAAGGCAATGATAAATGTGACCATCATAAATATGTTCATTATCCATGTAAAAAGTTGTTTATTCTTAAATTGAGAATATCACGATAAACCCTTTTATTCATTGTATTTGATGAAAAACGTAGTGTCTCAAGATAAGTCAGAAAAGTTACCAGATGATTCAAATGATAAGTAAAAAAAAAAAAAAACTGGAAATATTTTGTTGTTCTTCACTTTTGGTCTGTTTTTTAAAATTGATTTAAAAACAGCGTTATCTAGACACTAAATAAAAATAAAAATCCCAGAAAAAAAGTTTCTTTGTTGGAACCTCCGCATACTGGCACCAGCAGATTTAAGAAGCAGCTTTGAATTAATTTTTTCCCCCTTATGTCAACTTGGCCGTCGATAACTCAGAAGCACGAGACTTGTGTACATTCCAACCATGATTGGCAAAATTTATTAACTATTCAAACACTGACCATCATCACATTACAAAGAGCAAGTGAGGGCTTTTATACCCTCCTGCTGCAGGTAATTAGAAGGGACAGCCCATTGAGGTAGGACTAGAATATAAAAACTCAAAAATATCCACAAAATATACATAAACAACCTACAAAACAAAATATCAGGAATAAATATTATTATACCTATAAAAAATTTAAAAATTTAAAAATTTAAAAATTTAAAAATTTAAAAATTTAAAAATTTAAAAATTTAAAAATTTAAAACTAATTTTGCACACTATTCCCTAAACCCTCATTCGCTACATATGGCTGCCCTATAGGCTATAGCCGAATAAAGTGCACTCATTCTGTTGGCGATTCGGACACGAAGCTGGCTATTTTCTCCTCACCGTAGATCACGTGACTACCAGCTGTAACCACAGCAACCCCGACACCCGTGAAGATGTAATTCCAAATCAAATACAAACTATTATGTGAAAAAATGTCTTTCCTTATATTGTATTTTATTCTTTATTTGTTGAATATCTATTCAATAAAAATGAATGGTCTATAGTTTAAATTTAACCTGTTTTGATGTTCATGCCACTCGTCACTTGATGCAGGATCTTCCCTCAGACAAATGGTGTCAGTTTTGCATTTTAGTATCTTCTTACTAACGCAAATTGGACTAATAATCATAAAAATAAGAAAACAACGGCAAATAAGAAGACTGATGAGGATAATGCTGCTTGTTGCGTTAGCAAGAAACCACGTAAATCTAATCAGTTGTTCCTTATACCATTTCAGAGATTTTCTGAAAATTTAATCAAAAACCATCCATTACTTTTGGAGTTATGTTGCTAACAGAAAGACAGACCAACGCCACCAAATACAGGACCTCTGCCTTGATAGAGGTAATAAAAGAAGACTCCTACCAAAATGAATAAAGAAGGGAACAACTGTAATTACCTCTCAGAAGGTGGGGAGGTTATGTTTTTGCTGGCGTATGTTTGTCTTTCTGTCAGCAACATTACTCAAAAAGTGAAGGAAAGATTTGGATGAAATTTTCAGGAAATCTCCAAAATAGTACAAGGTACAACTGATTAGATTTTGGGGGTGATCTGGGTCACCGTCTGGATCCAGAATTTCTTTTTTTAACACTAGAACTGCCACCATTCAAATACCCCCTAAAACCACCAGAGGGGGTCATTCTGGCATGGATGCAGCTCCAGTACAGGACACAGTGCATTCAGTACAGCCATGTCCAAAATGTTATAAAACACCGCAACAGGCCATTTTACAGCTTGATATTATAATCCAGCATTGTTTGACCCATATCATGTTAATATTCTGGATCTGGGGATCCAGAAGGTACAAAATATAGGGGGTACTTGGTGGGTTGTTTGGCCTTAGGGGGTATTTCTCCGGTGAGTCACCCTATGGCTTGGGGGAGGTCTGCGCTCTCTGAGTGCTTCTAGTTTCTATTTGGAACGATCATTTTAAGGGAAATGATCAGTTGTAGACCCTAACCCTTGAAATATTACCATACCACACCCAACTTACAGTGAAGAACAATGGAAATTTTCTTTTCAAATACTTATATTTTTCTTAGCTGTTGTTCAGCCATTGGCCACAAACTCATTAGGGATCATAAGTTGACCTGGCAAAATAGTTATAAACACAACACTACAAATCACAGCAGCTAGCCATCAAGTTCATATTTCAAACTGGATGAGAACACCAGTAGTTGGGCACTTGAAATTAGCATTTGTGAAACTGCACACTGATAGGTGTACAGTAGTATCTGGAATTGAAATATTCTGATCACCATCTCAGTGCTGCAATCTGAAGACAAGACCTCACAGTTGGGGAATCACGAGAGCAGAGTGACAAGAATCAGCACTTTTCAATCCCAGTTTTCAAATCTTTAGACTGAGTTTAAGTCAATCGCAGAAAAGATTTTAAAACCTTAATGCTTGTTTACAAATCACAGAACAGTTTAGGTCCATAATACATCTGTGATTTGCTCAGAGAATATACAGTTTGATGTTCCATGTGCTGAATTTTACAGTGACATGGCCACGTTGAACAGCACTGCAGGACCTCCTCCTTATAGCCTTCTACCAACTTTGGTCTGCGCATGCAGTTTTAGAGCAGCGTATAGATACGTCAGAGTCCAGGATATGTTCTTGCAGCCACGTCTTGGTGAAACATATAATACTGCATTCTCTAAATTCCTTCTGTGTCCTTGTTAGTGTTATGAGCTTGTCCATTTTGTTAGCTAACAACATCACGTTGAGAAACATGATGTTAACATTGACATTAGTGAGTTGTTTTGCCCATAATTTAGCTTTTTAGAGCTTAATCAGTTGCTATTGCAATCAATACTCATCATATCATTAAAATATAGTCTAAAGGAGAACTGACTTGGACAGCACAGCGTTGAAACCTGTGTGAAAAAAATCTAGAAAAAAAATAATTTGACAGTGGATTGTCTAAAAAGAAAGTAAATTCAAAAACATGTAGACAGAATGATCAGACCTACTAAAGCTGCCACCAAGCAATAAAGTCTAGAATAGCTTAACTTTATGACAAAATGAATGATTTTGACTCAAACCTGTGGTATAGCGATTGCAGGATTATTTGAAGATGATTTGGCTTGAACAGCAAGAATTAGCAGCAAATATAGAGATCACAAAAACATCACAAAAAACCACACCCTGGGCAAATGTATTCTTAAAATCAATCCACTTTAAAACTGTGAGAATCCAGCAGCCTGAAAGAATCAGCAACCAAGATCTTGGAAAACTGACAAACTATCTGCTCCTGTGGCTTATAGCCCTTCATAATCACTTTTAATAATCATACCTCATACTGTGAGAAGTGGAATATTTGAACAGCCTTGAATAAGACATACAAGCTCCCTGCAGGGGAACGCAGAAGGAGAAATCCCTGCAGAATAAATCACCCTTGGAACTTGTCATAACATTGAGACATTAGGACACCACCTCATTTAAACTGACACAGAACAGAGTTGTTTAACAGCAAAAAAACAGGCTTGTGCATGAGTACCAAAATGCTGCTGGGCATTTAGGCAGAGGCAGAAAGTTTTCATCTGCCAGTTGTCCTTCACGTTCGGAAAAATCAAACTGAGAACAGTGGGAAAAGCTTATGGCAGAATTTCACATGAGCTGTTATGTCTGTTTTTACCAAGTTAGAATCACGAACATCAAAGTGACAAATGCACACAGAAGAAATGCAAAGAACACACACACACTAGAACACACACACACACTTTCTTTTCATCATTCAGGTCACTGCTACACCACTGAAAGAGCATGTTTAACATTTATGCTGGGGAAAAAAAAGAACTGTTCTATGCACTATAAAATAATTAATGAAGGATATTTTTCCCCTTTACTGCTGCATCATTCAGGAATTCTACTCAACTCCCTCACTGCTCAAGGACTGAAGTCACACAATCAACATTTAACTGAATTTAGCATAAAAAGTAACTCTGCTGCTCATCCACAAACACATTTTCCTTCCAATTTAAAAGGGAAATGAATAAACAGGCTTACCAGTGGTTGAAGACTTAATGCCAAGAAGCGTTTTTTTCAACAAAGAAAGAATCCAAGCAGAAACGTCTTTCTGAGCTAAGTTCTAAGTTTATACTTTACAGTGTGCTTACTTCTGTTCTACAGATAAATGTCTCTTGAGCTTTCCCATCTCTGCATTCCTCTTTTTCTCATCGAGCTGCTCTTTTGCTTGTCATCTATTTCACATGAAATATTAACTACCATCAATGTTTCAAATATTGGTGTATATATAAACAAATTATGATTTGTT
>JBBBVU010000007.1:8621347-8638543 GCA_037177055.1 Atherinosoma microstoma | reverse complement strand
GTTGGTTCATAACGAACCAGAAGTTCCTGAATGTATTTTGGCCCTAAACCATTCAGTGCTTTGTAAACTAGCAGCAGAATTTTGAAGTTGATTCTTTGACAAACAGGAAGCCAGTGTAAAGATCTGAGGACTGGAGTTATATGATCCCTTTTCCTGGTCTTGGTGAAGACTCCAGCAGTAAGGGAGCAATGACAGAGTGACATGAGTCAGAAAGTTGTCCAGACTATATGTTATAAGATACAGTGTAGAAGTTCACAGTCAGACAGGAGGCATAACACATGACTTGCGTGTTTGTTGGTGTAGCCTTGCAAATGGTTTATTGCATAGCAATCAGCCTATCAGTACTACTGTAACATTGCAATGTATCAGAATTTTCAAAGCTTAACATTATAAAACACATGGTCCCCAGTTTCAGACACAGCAACAGGTCCATCATCATGTCCATATGATAGCACTGAGGGTATGAGACAAG
The DNA here is from genome assembly GCA_037177055.1 of Atherinosoma microstoma. Classification (NCBI taxonomy): domain Eukaryota; kingdom Metazoa; phylum Chordata; class Actinopteri; order Atheriniformes; family Atherinidae; genus Atherinosoma; species Atherinosoma microstoma. Next base: position 8,638,071 of record JBBBVU010000007.1, on the reverse strand, counting down.
GTGAGCTCATGTAGGCAGTTATTAAGTGATGCAGTATACAATCAGTCATCTGTAGCTGATTCAGCTAACAGTATGTTAGTAACACTGGTATCTAGTAGCTTTTATTCTATTGTATGTCATGCTATGAGCAGGTTGAGATAATCTTGTATATGTTTATCTTGTATGGCGTCTGTCCTTTTTGTAGCAGAGAGAGAAAGACGGCAGATGTAAGTGAAGAAAGGGGAAGTGAAGGTTGCTCTGAAAGTGGGAAGGGAATTAAGGAGAGGGAAAAAATATGCACGAGAACTATTTATGAAGTCAGCATGGGGGCCAACCGAGATGATTTGTACATAGGGCCCAGAATTTTGTGCAACACGCCTAGTTGTGAATATAGAAAGCGTCCCCATAACATCCATTTAAAGCCACTAAAATGCTGCTTAGTCATTTAGTTAAGATCAGACAAGATTAATTAGCTGCATGGATGTTTGTGGTGTAGTTTGAGCAGATATTGTCTTTGGCTGATACAGATTTACTTTACAAGCATCAAGACTGCATGTAAAGCCTGTCTGGGGGTTTGTCACTCTACCGACAAACAGCCTACAACAGCAGAAGAGAGAGAGTGGGAAGCTCACAAAGCAGGCTTTTTATTACTCATAACCCCCTCTTTCTCCAAGGGAGTACATATTTAATTACAGACACGACAAGGAAGACATGAGGGAGTTCAAATGCAACAATCCCTATCAACCCCCCCCCCCCATACACACACACACATACCCCTCACCCCCGGTTGAAATCTCACTCTCACCACACTGCATGCTGTACAGATTAGCTCGAGGTCGGAAATTACAGAACATCTCCCAACCTCAGTGGAACTCTGCGTGAGCTTGCCAACCTTCAGCACCAGCTTCCTGCAGCCTAATGATTCCCCCATTTCCCTTTCAAGCTGGCTAAATAGGCCTTTTTTGTCCAAAGTTGTTTCTAGCTTATCATACAGGAGATGAATGTTTACTTTGTTTCATACTGAGCTTGGTAAATGTAATGATAAAAATAGATTTTACTCTTATTCAGGCATTTTACTGCCAATAGCTCAAGGCCGAAGTCTCAGTGTACCTTCAGACTTGAAAAATGTTTCCCCAGACACTTCATAGGCAATAGTGCATTTGATACCAATGTAACTCAAGAAATGATAAACTTTGCTTAATGGGATGCTTCAGGGATCCATCTGTGCTTCTGCTCTTATTTCTTCCCACCGTAACATCATCCATGATATGTGTTCACTGAAACAAGGGACACAAATCAAGGTATGCCCCCTCCCTTGTAGGAAGCACAGCATGCACTCGCCCACAGTCAGAGCATTTTAACAGAAGTTCTCTTTTTCACATTCATCATGGATGAGCCTAACACTTTCAAAGCTATTATTTTCTGCCTTGAAAAACATGAAATCTATGCCCCTGGTAATAATAGAACTAGGGGGGGGTGTAAAGAGGTGGCTCGATGTTCAGTCAAAGATTTATACACTTCTTCTCTGAAGACAGCTTCAGGCTTTTATATGCCAATGATAGCTCTCACATGGCCACAAAAGATAACACACTTGCAGACCTCCATGCTACAAATCTGCTTTAAATAGATAAGATCTCCATCGTCTCTTTGATGTGTGGTGCATCTTCCTTATTGTGCATCATGAAGAAGTGTTCATATCCTTAATGCAAGATTTCTCCCAGTTGTGATTTTTCATTTGAAACAAAATATTGAATGATTACATCTAATGTGAAAAGAGTTGCTTTTATTGAGAAACTTGCAAAGAATGATCATCCAACTACATAGATCATCATCTCTCATTCTTACCAACAGGCCTGGACTGGCTGTCGGGAGCAGTGGGACAATTGCAGGTGGCCTGGGCTCTTAAGTGGCCTGATTGGCCTGCGTGTTAAAAAATTAAAAAAAATAAAAAGATACCAGGATGACCTGGTTTATAGATATTCTAACCATTGATATACAGTGGGTCATATTTGGGGTTTCCTGTCATAGCCTGGATAAAATAAAAGAATTACTTGGAATATGTAGTGTGTTAAACTGATAGGTGGATATTTTACTATTTGGGCTAATATCCTACCCTGTTCAACACAAATAATTGCAAAACTGTGCTAGTGAAAAGTTTTTATTAGTCCAGTTTAAATGCTGATGAGGGAACTTTTGATTTAATCAGTTTAACTGTGTTTATCTGGTTTTGCTGTAAATGATGTGATTGCAACTTTCTTGCTGGTTAAATATGTTTGATGTCTGAGGTTTATGTTAACAAATCCATATGGAATTTGTGCTTGTGTGCGTGTGTTTGTTTGTTTGTTTGATGGGAATTTATATAGAATAATGAGCTTTTGGTGATTATTTACCCATATGTGTGTGCATGGATCCACGGTTGTGTGCACCACTTGCTCAAGTGTGGAGATATTTGTGCAGTGTATGAGTGGGGGTGGCCTGAGTGAGTGTATGACTCCCGGCCTGACTTTTTGTCCCAGTCCGGCCCTGCTCATAAAACACTGCTTCTGGCTCAGTTGTTTTCAGGTAGGAGTTCTGATAATCCCACTGTATACTTGTAGTGATGGTGGTGAACAACTTTGAGCATTTAGTTGCAAAAGCAGCCAGGTCTCCCCAGAAAAACAAGTAAATTTGTCAATTTTAGAATTGAATGAACAATCATAATATACACTATAAATGGGAGGCAGGTGAACTTATCTAAGGGATTTATAGGATGCACAAAGAACTACATAAGAAACCAAGTAAATCAGACAAGCTCTCACTTGACAACCAGTGACAAACAACACAATCTTGGAAAGAACAAAGGAAACTGGGGAGAAGATATACTGAGGAATTTATGACAAATGAGGAACAGGTGTGGTAATCAGCTACTAACTCTGATAGGGAAGCAGGAACCAAATGCAGTAACACATATAATATAATGTAGTAAGTACTGGGCAACGATTAAAAATGTTAATCACAATTAATCACATTGTTACATGAAAAATAATAATAATTCAAAATCAGTGTAGGCCTATCGCATATTTTTTTGAAAAAAAGTAAATGCAGTAACCTTTGGTTTACAAACACTAACTGAATACTGATGTAAATACAGTTCATTTAAATATTTGATGAAAATCTCTAATATTATTGTGATGGGATAAATTCAAACATTTATGACAAAGAATGATGAACATTTTAAAATTAACTTGTTAAAATATGTTACAAGTCAGTAGTATGAATTTATAAGCTGGGTGAAGCTGTCTTCCTTCGAAACACAGAGGGAACTATATCTGATAATGATTTTCCAGCCATCAGGTGTGTTTCCCTGCTGAAACAGACAAAAAAAGGATTTGTCTCCAAATTTATATAAAAGAAAGCAGTAACTTCAAAATATCTTTTAATTTTTGGTAAATTCCTGTTGTAGGAGTTTCATAGAATGCATTAGTCGTCTAAAGCCTCTGAGTACCTCATTAAAAGTTGATTTTGCAAGGAAGAATGTGCCAGTTTTTCTTCACAAAATCAGTTTCTCTCACCAAAATAATCCAAAATTCAGATTTTTAATATGGCATGTGTACTAACATTGTTGTTTATGCATTATGTTAGAAAAATTAAGATGCTAATTTTAGACCCCTATGGGGGGCCTGACCCCCAGTTTGAGAACCACTGCATTGGGGGCAGAAGACAAGTATCAGATTGTATACTGCAGGGTTTTGAGCAAAGTTTTTACCATAAAGTGATTCAAAATGTCTCAGAAACCATACGTTTCAAAAATAAAATATTTGGCATCATAGTGTTAAAGCATTTTAGAATGTTTTTCTCCTAAGCAGATTTTAAATAGATTGCAGAGAATCAGTCAGGATAAAAAGAAACAAGACACAAACAAAATGAGCAAATACATTTCGAAATGCAGATTTAAGTTGAAAATTTGCAAGTTGAGTCCAAGTTGTGTTGATGATACAATACCAATGTTTTTTGTGGAAGTACAGTACTTTAACACAGGTTGTTATTTTTAGTGATGCATTTTTTTAGTTGAGATTATACTTATATAATAGGCATATTTACATGTAGGTATAGATTGGTTGGGATATATTTTACATTCAATACAAACTTACTCTTGACAAAAAATAAAAAAGAAGAGTAAAAAGCCTTTCTGATAGTTTGGAGGATCATATAAGTAGCTGAAAAATGCAGTCTATCACTGACTGAACCTGTTTTTCCAATAAGGCGGTTTGTTGATGTAACTGAAGGAAATGTTTTTTAGCTTACCATAATCCTCCCACAAGCTTCTTCTCTGATGCAATGCAGTCATCAAGTCTAATGTTGAAATCTAATTGCCGAAATTGCTTTTGTGCCTTTTAGTGAAGATTATTTGGACAGTGAGGCACTTCTCTGTATGTAGGCTACTGATGCTGCAAGAAACACAGTGTTCCTGAAATCAAGACGGCATGCTCTGATTACTGCAGGGTAATAGTTTGCAGGTTAATTCAAATGTGAACTCATCTGGCAGGGCCAGGCCACACTAAAGATTATTACCTGAACATTATGAAAAATTCCAACCAATACTTGACCCAAGATGCCACCAGCCTGATGACAAACCCTGTGTGTCTTACACATCTTCTATTAGCCTGTCATGAAACCAACATTATGAACCCTGCTCATTTGTCTCCTGCAAAGGGAATATTTTTATGGCTTTGGAAAGCGGTGTCCCTGCTGATGTGGGACATAATGCCTCTCTTTCAGTTTTTGCCAAGAAATATCTTATTTGCAATGAGGGAGCTGGTTTATAATACAGGGATGCTTCTCTTATGTGTGAAAATGTGAGGAATCTGTACTATCAGCTGAAAAGCTGCTGTGTTTAATCTGATGTGATGAGAATTTGTTCATCAAGTGAGTGAGATGCACCATGAAGAGACGCTGTCAGCAGAGAACCAAGCCATCTGTGAAGTAAGACAACCCTCATGCACAGTGCAGGCTCTTTAATAGTCTTACAGCGACCTATGGTATCATAAAAAACAGTGCTGCAGTTTCTTTGAAAGAGAAATGGAGAGGAAAACTCCTCAGCCTGTGGAAAACAAATGTCTCTGCTCAGCTGCAGCATTCCTTTTGCTAGATTGTGAAAAAGCAACACCTACAGTCATAAGCTGTATTTTATGCCTTTTTTCCTGCATTTATTTAGAACAGAAAAGCTTTATTTTCAATGCATTATTTAGCATAATATTAATTTTGAAAAAAAAAAAAGAAATTTCAGCGCACTGGTCATAAATCCAATCCAAGAATAAATCATAGGCAAAAAGTAGGGATCTAAAAATATTTGAGTTAAAACTCCAGTAACATTGCAATTAAGTTTAAGAGAGAAAGAAAAAAGAAACCGATGGCAAATGATATTAAGCAATGAACAGCTAGTAAGGTTAATTAACTGTGTTTCAAGACAGTCTTGTAAATGAAGATAGAAACTAAGGTGTATGTTGAGGTTCAGTAACAACTATGTAAAGACAGGTGCAGAGTGATCAGTAAACAGAAGACAGGCCTGAAACAGTAGCATAGGAAGCAACTTAAGGGGTTAACACAGAAGTTCAGAGACGTTTTATTCTGGAGGCAAAAATGCAACCAAGTGCGCGTCATCTTAGGCATCAGGTTTTCCAAGCATCAACAAAACCCTTTGTGGAGAACAAAGTACTTTGTTAAATGTGTCAGTTCAATTTATGTCTCTTACAACTTTGATTAATTGAGAGAAAACTATAAAGGAAAAGTCTTGGAGCTGATTTATTGCCATGTTTGATGAGTTTATCTGTTCATTTCTACTAGATAGGCAGAACCAGTCAAAGTGTGTAAGTGACACACTTATATGTAATGTCCAAACTTTTGGATGTTGGTATGTTGCACCATTCTTTGGTGCAACATACCAACATCTAAGGTTTCAGTATGTTGCATTTAGAGGAATATGTCACTAGAAAAGTTATGTTATATTCATAACTATGGTAATTGTGTGCAAATAAGAATGATTGTTTTTATAATCATGTTTTATGTTGTCATGTTTTTACAGTGTTTACATGGGCAAACCATAAACTGTATAAAATGAATGGATGTAGTCAACATGGTGTCACTCAGTTGTTAGTTGATTTTCATTTTGAAGCATTATGTTTTGTATTTTGGCTGTTGCCATCTTCTTCCAGATGTTATGATGGAGTGATGAATCTGACTTAGAATGATGCAAACTGCCTTTTTTTCACTGCCTCTGTAAAATGAATGATCCTGATGTAGTAAAATCAAGCAGTACAAGTTGCACACTGCAACCCACCTCATTCTTAGTTTGTCCATTTCAGGCTACTAACATGCTGGAGGAATTGAGAAAAGAGTTCTGTAGCATGTAGCATGTCTGAAAAGAAAAGATTCTGCAGTTTTTATTTCAATGTGATTTTATACTAATCAGTAGTTAGTATTGGAACTTGCAGTATTGTCATTTATAGATACAAATGGCTTTAAGTACTGTTGTCATATCTAAAATCAGTAACTGTAAAACTGAAAACACCCCCCCTCCTTGAAAATAGACATTTCTGAAACTTGTCTCCAGAACATGACAGCACATTTACCCTTCTGACGTAACGTTGTCCTGGAGCCATCTTCTTTCCCTCGGGGTGTTTGCTGGAACTCCAATGAACTCTCAAACTTTAGCACAGTGCTTTTGTAAGGGCATCCAAATAACAGGGTCCAGTGTGAGTGTGAAATGGGATAAGAGGTGCAGTGAACTGCAACACACTCCACTCGTTGTGATTTGTCACTGTCCTCACTCCTGTGCAGCCTCAGTTTACAGTTTCATATTGGTTTCAAAGGAATCAAACAGCAGAGGCTTTTTCATTTTCTTATCTCTTTTCAGGATCAGCAATGCATGAGCAGAGCAATTTGCAGTCTGTGTGGGGGTGTGCGTGTATACATCTGTGAAAGCTGGTTTGCTGTATCATCTCAATCTGGATCTCTCAAAGGTGAGATTGTTATTAAAATAACCACTTACTTCAGGCAGGCTGCTTTATGTGACCCGCATCAAAGCTTGTGAATCTCTCCTAGGAAATGGTTCCTAAATAGCACAAAATGAAATGTAACTTGAAATAAACTTATTTCAGATAACGTTTCCATTATATTATGCAGCTATAACAACAGAATCTACCTAGAATTTGATTTAGATGGATTCTTTTATTGTTATTGTCTAAATGCTAACTTGTGGGTTTTAGTTGATGTTTTATCATCTTTCTAATGTTTATTTCTGATTAGTTAAATGAGTTTTTCTGCATTATGGCCATATGGATTTTTTTTAAGCCAGTTGATTTAGCATCAATGACATGAGTTGATACTTGATGAATTAATCTTATAAACAACATAGCTTAATTGTTGTCTCAATGATGTAGCTTACTACATCAAATATGTGGAAATAATTAATATTCATTTTTCTGTTCTGGTGATGAAACATCTTGGCATCGGAGAGGCATCATGAGATCAGAGAATTTGTTCTTTTTCCAGATTTCCATCAGCGTGACTGTTTATAGCAGAGTCACGCTGATGGAAATCTGGAATATAAACAGAGCATCTGCTGAAGAATAATCAGTTTTGAAGGCAAATACATTTTTTTTAAAAAACTACTTCTGCCTCACTGTCTTCACTGTTAGAACAATACAGCAGTGACATCTGTAGGTCAGCTGTAGTATTGCATCTACAGAAACAAAGACTAATTTAATTTAACATTATAATGTCTTGTTTTGTTTTCAAACCAATGTTGATTCAAGGCTTATGAACATGACAGGTTTAATGGTGCTTGTTTGTAACCTGTACTCCTATATGTTGATCTGTATCTTTATTCTAAAATTAAATGGAAAAAAGTTTCATTGTGCCTCCCATTTCTGTAGATGTCTGTAATTATATGACTTGTCTTTAATGTCAAATGAATTAAAAGTGAATGACAAATTTTACGACAATTCTTATTTTATGATTATTTACTTGTTGTACCTCTTGTCATCAGTGATGTTTTTCCTAACAAATGTTCTATAAAAACTATCCATGCTAATAACAGTCTGCTTTTGTAGAAAGAATAAATAAACATGATAGTGGCAAGCTAAACGTGGGCCTATGGGCCGAATTTGGTCCCAATTATATTTAGAATCTATCATAATGTATTTAGATGGTTTCTGTAATAACAAACAATTGACACTTTTTCAATTTAGTTATCAAGAAGTGATTAAAACAATTAAAAAGGCAGTGTAACAGAATAATTAAAACAGTATGATCTTTAAAAAAAACTTTTTTAGCTGTTAGCCTTCAGATGTAATTGCAAATGTATGTGGGTACAATCTGAAAACAAACTTAAAACAAAAAAAAAACAACAAAACAGAAATATGGAGTATGTGTTATTGTCATCCTGTAGCTTTGAATTTTCCCATTCTGCCACAGCCATCCTGGGATTTTTGAGACAGAAGTAATCTTGGGGGCATTATGCATGTCCAGTTGATGGCAGCAATGGCATTTACTTTTCACTCAAAGAGGGATTGTGCAAATGTAGGCCTCAATACAAGGATCGATTCAAGGATTTAGTGACATCAAGTGATCAAGTGGCATATTGCAACCAACTGAAGACCCCATACCTCTTCTCACCCTCCCATGCATGAAAAAGTACATTTCTAAAAATGCGAAATTTTGGGGGGTGGGGGGTGGTAGTGTGTTTAGGTGTAGCCTAAATTGAAATATGGTGGTCAATCATGGCACACTTGGAAGAAGAAAACCCTGCCAATTGTATATATATTTAGGTACAAAAAAAGGAAAATAAAACAGATCATACTTTTAACCCTAGATTTCTGTTTGAAAACATGGATCTAAATGTTACCTAAACCTTATGAAATATAGAGATTGTGCACTTGATGTAATAACCAATGCATGTTTTTTGATGTGCTCATCACTAGATTGAATAATTGTCACATTTTTGACCTCATTGAGAAGTGAATTGTTGGATGGGTGCATGGCTGGAGCCTTAGTAACAAAAAAAGTTAATTGTGCCTAATTCATGTTGGTATAAAAAAGAAAAACAATTGTAGATTCTGGAGATTTTTACTCAGGATGGAAGATGAAACCTTGACAGAAGCATTAGATCAATATAACTACAGAAAATCTAGTGACTGCAGAACTAAATCAACATCTCTCCAACAGAGTATCATCCAAAATAGGTTAGCAGGAGGCAAAACTATTTTTCTCTATCAGTGTTGAACACCACAAAAATAGACAAAAGACAGTGGAAGAGTGCCATCTTTTTCAACAAAATCTTTCTCCACCCGGTTTCTTGCTCATGGAGAATTTATGTTGGCTTTGGAAGACAGCCAAAAAAGTATTTGATCCCAGCTGCCTCACTAGTGAATCTTTCAGACAGTCATGTTATGGTTAAAGTGATTAAGTCTTTGGGTATTCTTGGTCCTGTAATAACCTTGCATGGTAAGGTTGCTTTTTGGGACCACGTGTCAATTTTGTATAACCATTTATTTCTGCAATGGTGGAACCAAATTCCAGGACAATGATGGGTTTATTTCAAACTGCTGAAAGAGTTCAAACCTGACATCAAAAGCACAGCAATGATGTGGGACACTTGGATTGACCCTTGCAGTCATCATTTCTTAACAATAACTGAACAAGTCTGATGTGTTTTAGAGCAGCAGATAACTGTTCCCAAATTTGACAAGATTTCTGAAAGTTTTGTAAAATGTTATGCTTGAAGAATGAATGAAAACCACCACTTGCCACAGTCCAAAACTAGTATGGCTATACTCCATGACATATTGAAGCAGTTATTTATGACATAAATGGATCAAGTTGAAGTCACTTTCCAAAAAAGAAATTTAATATTATAAATATTATTTTGCCCAACTCCAGATGGCTCATTGTGAGGCAACAATACTACAAGAGATCTTATATCACATGATTCTACTAATAAAAACAAAAGGCATCAATCTTAAATACATTTTCTGCCAATGGATCACCATAAAAGTCAAATACTGGGACTTTAAATCTTGAGATGAATTAAAGAAAAATTCACCTTCTGTACAATTTTGATGAATGGGTATAATAACTATTGGGACTAAAACACGTTTTAGACCAACTGCAAGCATGTTTAATTCTGTAATTAAGTTTAATTTTGACTTGTATGTGCAAGTAAATCAAATCCAGAGCTGAAATGGAGTGAATATTGGAGTTGCATTCACACTAACGGATATATTGCAAGCTGTTTATCAAGTTTTGCACATCTGCCTCAAGTAAAAAGTCAATAACGGGTTTTTAAATGTCCTCACAGTGGATAAAGAACTATTTCAGGGACCCATTTGTGTCAAGCTATGGAAAATAATAAAACACTCAAGTGTTTGATAATTTAAAGAAGCACTGCAGAACTTTGGTAGAATCTCTCTGTGAGGGGGCCCCTTAACATTAATTGGCTAATTCAACATCCGTCTTGAATCCCATCTGTATTCTGAACTCCTCTCCAGTCAGTAAAAGTCAGTCTAATGTTGACTCTTGTCTTATCTCTTGCTCTGTCACTTTCCTCTCTTCCTCCAATAATGTCCTCTTGGGTATCGTCGATGAATCAGCCACAGGGCACTGTCAATCCAGCAAGTGCGCTGATATCCAGTTACTGGCGTGTGACACGGTACATAAAGCAAAACTGCAATAATGTGATGGAAAAAAGTTATGAAGCGCAGTTTTTCAGCCACGGGACACAGTGGATGATGGAATGTACCTAAAAAAGTCACTGTGCCATCAAATCAAGTCAGAAACATATATTTAAGTTAAAAAAGTTGCATAATGCTTCTTCAAGGTTAGGTCCCTTTGTGAGAGAGTGAGGTTCTTCAACACTGGAAAATCCAGAATTTGATAGACAGGAAAGCACATTTTCATATTATATAGACTCACCAATTTCTAAAGTGGTATGATCTAAATCAGGGGTGCCCATGTCCGGTCCTTGAGAGCTACTATCCAGTACCTTTTAAATGCATTCCTTCTCTAACACACCTGAATCAAATGGCTGAATTTCCTAATGCACATCATTCAGCTCTGCAGAGGCCTGGTAACGAGCCATTCATTTTATTCAGGTGTGCAGGATAGCTGCACTCGAGGACTGGACTTGGGCACCTGTGATCTAAATGGTTTACAACATTTAGACATTATTTTGCACAATATTGCTTATAATACTGCATCAAGTCCAACATGCAAGCATGACTTTAATAAGAAAATAAATACTGAATTATATCCTGAATGTTTCATCCAAAGATCTCAGCATGGCTGCACTGTGGGGCCCTGCACCCCAGTATGAATGACTGGTTTGTTTGGCACAGGCATAAGGAATATCACTAACAACGCTCACATAATGTACCAGTAACAGTGGAATTTACTGACTGATATTTATTTCCTAGCGTGAGATGTCCCCGGTGTGAACAGACGACAGATGGAAAGTGTGAGCATGCAAGTGCGCTGGGAAACAGCAGGCGCTCACATTAGAGCCAACAACAAGAGGTCACTGCTGCAGAAAAACTAGGATGACAATTTAAAACCCAGAAACGTGTTAAATAAATACAGACGTGCAATAGATCCACTGTCAGCGTTAATGCTTGGCCCTTCACACACACTTACTGGGAAAAAGGGCAGCGTTGTGTTGCTGGCTCTCACTTCCCAGAGGTGTACAATAACCTTTTTGTGACTCGCTTTTTAAAGCCTGTTCAAGTCAATTCCTATTGCCTGAGACCGAAACCAACAGTTTGCTTGTAAATAATGATTATAATAGTAATAATTCTTTTACCTCTTCAACAATCGTTTCCGACAACCCTTTATGGATGAGTCAGGACCACTGAATGAAAAGATGAAGATTAACATCTCATTTTTAATTTAACTCAAGTTCGAACTTGATCGTCCTTTCTGCATCAGTTCATTCAGGTCAGATCCCATTTCCTGGCACTTCACAGGAACATTGTTCTTGAATAACTGCTTTGGATTACAACAGCCCTTCATCTCGCCAGTGACGTTTGTATTTGATCTTTATGACCGAACTTTGACTTTACAATATGTTGATAGATTTTATGAGTAGGCACTGTACTTGCATTGTGCTTTTTTAAAGAGATGGAAGTTGCCTTTGATGATCTGAAGTAATCTTATTGAGGGGATTTCACTTTCCTGACATGTCGACTTGCTCTAAAAGTTTTGTGTGATGGAGCCAAAGATTATTTCATCTCACTTTGATTTCATCATTGTCACTGAACTGTTCTGGCTGCAGCTTTCTACACAGCTTCTGCCAAACAACAGAAATTTCTCTCTTAGAACTCAATGTTTGATTCAGCATGGTCTGAACAGAAAGTATTGCACTTTTTATGTCAAAATCCAGTCACTTGATCATCCTGAATCATAAGGTTGCTGTGGACAAGGTCATTTATGATACAGTTTTAACAGGTTGACTAGTAAAAATGGTATATTATGCTTATGCAGCTTGTCTTGTGTTCAAATAGTAACTGATGCACCCTCATACCATTCTTACTAAGCAGGACATTGGAATTCGAACAACTCCTACAATGTATAGAGCATAGGGTCAATGAAGCAAACCACAATTACAAAAATGCGGATGCTTTGGGAAATTAAAATTAAAACACAATGTAATAATTTACTAATCTTAAAGTAATGGACAAACTTTGGACAATAGGACATTGAAGACATTAAAAGTGAGACATTTACTATTTCATGATAAATGTGAACTAATCTTAGATTTTGATGGCAGTAACATTTAAAAAAAATAATGTTGTTCCATCCCTGAAAAAGTCATTGTCCTACATGGGAACATATGTTTCTCTTAAACCTGCATACACCCTTTAGAATGATCAGCGCTTTTCCAGGTGTGCAAGTTGCCAGTTCAGTAGAAACTAATAGCTTGGGTTGAATACCTTGCTCAAAGGCACTTGAGCCATTAATAGAGCTGGGGACCTCTGGTTATTCACTGCCTGGACCTTTAGTTTTTGTCAGCTAAGCAGATGGGTGACTATACAGTCTTCAACTGCTTCTCTAGCTTTTAAGTCACAGTTGCCTCTCAACTTGGTACAACTGGACCAACTTGAGCAGTCCTCACTTTTGTGTGGTCCAGGCAATAAAAAAGGATGACAAAATAAATTGTTCCTCACATGTCTGACAATGTCATGGCTGACTGGATTGCAGAGGAATGGGTTTACTTAAAAGCAAAAACATCATCATCAATCATTCTTCAGTTTAACGTCTGGGACTGATGAAGATCAATTCCAGCCAAGTCAGCCATGTGTGACTTCTGCTCATCAGGGATTAACAAATTCACCTTGTCCACCTGTGAAATACATTTCAGCAGGATTGTGAATTGCTGCTTCTCTGGACAGTGAGCCTGTGGCATAAAGTACAGACTTACATGATTAAAACCTCTCTTTTCAGCTTTGTTCTTTTTGACAGTGTCAAATTTTTTTGTTCAAATGAATTTGTTTAGCCTTTAAAAATGACAAATTAAAAAGTCTGTTCAGCAAAAATGTCCTTTTTAAATTATCATGTGGACTGACTTGGGTTGATAAAACAGCATCCCTTATCAATATTGGAATAAGCACAAGATGTGGTGAGGAGCAGTTGGATAATGAAGAAAATAAGCCTTTTACAAACTTGGGGATGAGAAAAAAACAACAGGTGCTGGTTGGACATGTAAATGTGTACATAAAAAAAAGGGGGCTGTTCCAGAAAGGAGGTTCAACTGACTGAGTTTAAAAAGAAAGTGTTAACTTAGACAGAAAAGAGACCATAATAAAAAGCCATCATTAGTGGAGCTCCTATACCTGGATTCACCGAGGCTACCGCTAACAAAAAGCTGCCACACATTTCACCCCCATTGCAGGAAGACATTTTCATACCAGTGTACGGGCAATATGAAGAGGGATTCTGAAAAAAAAAGAGGGAACACTGCTGCCACTTCAAAGGAGAGAGAAGCATCATGGAAAAAAACTGCTGCCCGAGTCAATGTTGAAGTTGGAATCCACTAGTAAATGGTCAATGGACTGTACTTGTACAGCACCTTAGTCATGTTGACCACTCAAAGCGCTTTGACACTACATATCACATTCACACACACACACACTCATACAGCACTTCTATATACTAAGTGCTTTATCCTATCATACCCCGATAAACACATCAGGAGGCAACGTAGGGTTCAGTGTCTTTCCCAAGGACACTTTGGCATGTAGTCAGGTGAAGCCTGGAATCACTTATGACTACTTATGAGCACCTAGAAGGACAGATGAACCAACTGCTGAGGGATGGGATGGGACCCCACCCTACCCTGAGGGACTTGATCAAGGGACAAACAGTCCTGACCCTGTAAGATCCCCAGAAAGGATAACCTGTATCTCCACAACATGGAAGCTCCTGTTGGACATCATAAGATAAGTGGGCACATCAATACGTAACAGAGGCACAGAAAGGCATTGGTAAAAATACAAGAGGAGCAAAACACAAGCTGCTGGTTGACAGAACTGTCAACTGCAGAACCAGACAGACAAACCTGTGCACTGCCTGGAATGATTACCAGAAAGCCTTTGACTCAATGCCACCTACATAGGCCCTGGAACACCTGAAGCTGTACAAGGTCAACAACACTCTAAGAGCCTTCATTGCAAACTCAGTGAGGCTTTGGCAGACCACCCTTGTGGCCAATGTCAAGCCAATTGCACAAGTCTCCATCAGATGTGGTATATATGTTCAACCCCTCAGCCAATTAATCAACAACACTGGCTATGGATACCGACTCAGAAATGGGGCCACCATCAGTCACCTCCTTTTCATAGATGACATCAAATCATATGCTAATAGCAAGCGAAACATTGAACCCCGATCCACATCACCTGGATCTCCAGCAAGGACATCGGAATGTCACTTGGACTGGAGCAATGCAGCCGAATGATATACAGTGTGTTAACCTTGAGTTGAGGAAAACTGGGTTTTCCATTCCAGAGAAGTAAGTCTTACCTCTTAGGTGAGAGGACATTTACTGTATGTATTAAAACAGTATTTGCTGGGGGTTTGAATAACTTGATGTAGAAGCAGCCACAGAATATTTACTTTACTTAAATACTAAATGTACAATCATGGTCTAGTACAATACACCTTACTTTTCTAAAAGATGTTTTTGAACTTCATTTACTTTTTTTTAAACTTTTTTTTAATACGTCATTTACAATTGCCTTCATGTATGATTGTCCTCAGTGGGAAAGAACCAAATAAAAACTCTGGTTTTATTCTATCCAACAATATCTTAACCAACATGCTACAATTTTAATAAAGTTGAATATTCAGTCAGCGAACTAGTGAAATCCAACTTCCACATTGACTCAGGTAGTACTTTTTCTTCCATGCTGCTTCCTTCTCCTTAGCAGTAGCAGTGTTCTCTTTTTTTATGAAATACCTTTTTGTATTCCTCGTACACTTGATTACGAACTTTTCCCTTCCAATATGGTGAAATAGCTGGTAGCTTTTTGTCAGAGGTTGCCATGGTGAATCCAGGTATCGGAGCTCTATTGATGATGGCTTTTTATTTTGGTCCTTAGCTCGAGGTAAAGATACTCAGGAATAATTAAAACAACTCAAAGCATCTAATCTGGAACCAAAATCTTAGAGTTGCTTAGCTCAGAGTAAGTTAAGCCAAGAGCTTCATTTCAGACTCAGATAGTTGAACCTTCTTTCTGGAACAAACACATGAAGCGAGCTGTGCAAATAAAACAGGAAATAAAGCTAATCAGGGGGCAGACGAAAAGCCAATTTGAATAGAAAATCATTTAAAAAAAAGCTATTAAAATTCAGACTAAATTGCTTCTAAAAATCTATTAACCTAGTTTTAGCCTAAAGCAATGCTTTGGCAGACGTAAGTCAAAAGGTTTATTAAATCAAATCAAATTCTATTTATAAAACACTTCTCATGCCAAGGCCACACAAAGTGTTTTACATATTAAAAACAATTTATGCATACTAAAGAATTTAAAAAGCCTTCACACATCAAATATAACAGCAATTCAAAAACGTACACCTCATAATAATTTTTTTCATACACAATCACACACACACACACACACACCAGTAAAAATAAACATATGGCTTGACATTGCCGTGAGGAAACGATATCTTGGGGATCCGTCCACACCAGGAGCCAGCCCACCCAGGACCACAGAGGGCGCCACCACAGTGCAGGACCCTCAGCCACCCAAACGAGTGATCAGCGTAGCAACAACCCAACAGACTGAGCAAGCAATTCCCCTGCGTGGTGGATCCTTGATGAAACCACTGGAGTTACAAAGTAAAAACGAGATCAATTAAACTTAAAAACAATGATAACGGATAAGAGCGACAAGAATAAAAAGGAATTCATGAAAATGATGAACTAAAATCAAATCAAATAAATACAAGAGTTCATAAAAACAGTACTTGGATAAGACAAACAAATAAAGCACCACATAAATAGGTGCAATTTAGAATAATTAGTATACGATTGAATATATAAAAATAAATCTATTAAGTTGATGATAAAATAAGATAGAAAAAGACATACAAAATGAAATAAAGATTCAGTTACAAGCTAAGCTAAAAGGGTAGGTCTAGAGCAGGGGTGTCAAACTCCGGTCCTCGAGGGCCGGAATCCTGCAGGTTTTCAATGTATCTCTGCTCCAACA
>JBBBVU010000007.1:8600570-8617566 GCA_037177055.1 Atherinosoma microstoma | reverse complement strand
CACGTCCCACCGGGAGGAGACCTCGGGGTAGACCCAGGACACGCTGGAGGGATTATATCTCTCGGCTGGCCTGGGAGGAGGACCAGCGATGGGGGGATCCTCCACAACTCCACCTTGGACAGGCACTCAGGTCTGGTACCCTCCAACTCCCTGCTGACCGGCCATTGCCAGGAGCTGACCAGCGAGGACCGGTGCTGTATGTCTTTGTGGCAGATGAAGCTTTCCCTCTGCGGAGACATCTGCTGAGACCATTCCCTGGGCGCTTCCTTCCAGCCGAGAGACCAACCTTCACTACCGTCTGTCGAGGGCTCGGATGGTTGTGGAATGTGCCTTTGGGATCCTCTCTTCACAGTGATGGATGTACAGGCGGGTCATCAAGGTCCACCCTGAGGTGGAGGAGATGTGTGTGAAGGCTACCTGTGTCCTCCACAACTTTATGAGGAGTACAGCGGAGACCTCTGAAGGCGGGGTGAACATGGCTGAAGATGTGGAGCCGCTGCCAGGACTTGGTAGAGTTGCAGCCAACTACTCCAGCAGGGAGGCCATCACAGTGAGAGACACCTTCATGCAGTACTTCAACACGGAGGGAGCCATCACTGGGCAGCCGACCATCTAAAGCAGTGGTCGGCAAATAGCGGCCCGCGAGCTAAAATTGGCCCGCCGCCAATAATATCTGGCCCGCCAGATTACATTCATAAAAACTGATAACGTATCATTGCACAGACATCCACTGTTTACAGCGCTGCCCCTTTAAGAACGGTCGAGGTAGAGAGGAGGAGGAGAGAGAGAGAGCAGGATTTTGTCAGCTGGTGAGCGCCTTGCAGGTTGGACCTGGCATTGGAGCAGAAAGTTAACAGTGAGAAAACGTGTTACTTAGTGGTGAATATTTAGCTACAAGCTAAACAGCACACAGCTCTTGTAGTTCCAGCAGAGTCCGTGTCTGCTTCACTTCACTTCAATGCTGGGTTAAGAGTTGGAAGCTAACCATGAAGCTAGCTGCTGCTTCAGCCTGGAACCACCTGCCTCACCCCCGACCTTTGGAGGCAGAAAACAGCTGTTTCTGTCAAGAGTTTTCCTGATAATAAAGGGACCACAGAGCAGCACGGTTGCTATGGTTACAAAACCCTCACATAAATATTGCTTCAGGAGGTTTTAGGTGCAGGAGGTGCCGTCATGTTTACTCGTGATGGCACAATGCGGCGTTTGACCGCTCTACGCATGTTTGGGAAATAAAAGTAGCGATGTCGTAATTTGCATAAAGGTTTCAATTGATTATACTCGGGTAACATTACATATAATATAACAATATACGTAATTTTTATTTCTGTGGTTATAAGGATGTAAGTTACAGCTCTTCTTTCTGTTGTATCGTAAGGTCTGTATGACACGTGTGTCTTGTAAACGGGGAGCCACGAGCAAACCAGCCTCCTAATACGTTCAGGTTATACAGAGAGAGGGGTGTCTCAATTCATAGGGCTGAAAACATTGCCCTTTGCCTCCACACTTTGTTTTAAGGCGAAGGGGTAGGGCTAAGGGGGAGAATTGAGATTGGGGCTTAGACTCAGTAAAACCGGGACTGAAAGTTTCTGTGCATCCAAGTTGCACCTGAGGTCATTAAGAATCTTTAAAAGGGTCGTCTCGGTACTGTGATTTGTCCTAAAACTAGATTGATGTTTTTCCAAGATATTGTTTTTATTCAGAAAACTCATTTAACTGAATAAATACAACTTTTTCTTTAATTTGGCTTTAAAAAAGTTGGGATAGTTGTTCTTTGTTGTGTTTCTGTATAGGGGTAGCAGGTTGTCTAGACTATGTGGTTGGATTGAAAGGACATTGCTTTCTATCTGGTGTCTCTTTGTCTCCTCTTTTTTTCCTGTCTATTCTACCTTTCTTTTCTGTTCACTTTTGATCCTTTTCTGTCCCCTCCGGTCAGGTCCAGTAATATTCTGTCAATTCAGTAACAAACAATTATTCAAAATAAACAAACAAATAGAATTAAAATTTAAAAAAAAAAAACAAAGAAAATTCAGAATAGAGGAACTTTATACCCATAAAGCTGCTTTTGGCAAAGCAAATTTGCCCGGCACAACACAGCAGCCAGACCATCATTCTGCTGCTATGATGCTAGACAAGACAAGTAATCAAAAAAACAAAAGGTAAGTTGGATACAGGTTGGTAATTATCAAAAATAGTGAGATCTAAGTGATTCTTCAGAAGAAGGGGGCTCACCACTGCTGTTTTAAACACAGCAGGGAAGACGCCTGTCTGAAGAGATGAGTTTACAAAAGCTCATTCTCAAATAACCATAAAAAGCTTTTTGAAGCGATGTAGGAATGGGGTCTAAAAGGCAGGTTGTTGGGTTTACTTAAAAACTCGACGAAAACTCGACCAAGCACCTTCACATCAGCCAGGACAAAACTCTCCTCTGTTAAAATCAATATTTTGTTGAGAGAAAGGACTGGACCTTATAGTATCAATTTTATTTATGAAGTTGTCTGCAAAGTTCTCACTTGCAGCATCTGATGCTGGCAAGGAGGACTTGTTAAAATCAGCATTCATTAAAAGATTGATGGTTTAAAAAAATAAATTTGGGGATGTTTTTGTTATCTGTGATTAAAGTTGAAAAATTAATTGTCCTAGCCTGTTTAATTATATTATTGTGGATTTTGAGTTGTTACATGAATTTCAGAGTGGATTTTTCCATATTAAATTTCATACTTATCTTCTCCAAAGTGTATATAGAACAAAATAAGTAACATATATTTAGCTTTTTGCCATGACAAAGGGATGTTAGATCACTGTGAATATGACATGCATCTGTGTATATTTGTTAAATTTGATCATGTTATATAAATTTGTTTGTTTTAACAATGTTACCAAGTTTCTGCTGTTAAAATTGGAGACTTGGCACTGATTTTGCTATTTTCGGTCTGCTCAGTAGATTTTATAGATTACAAAACAATGATATCTTAGCTCAAAAGGTCTGTAATAGGATGTGATGACATGGTAAAACTCAAACTTCTTTATAAACTGTGCTGCATAACCATCACGTTGCAGTTGTATTTACACATCCTCAGCTGAACTGAATAAACTCAGACATAACAACAACTTAATATTTACATCAAACACACCCCGATAGCTCCTTTTTCAATGGAAATCTTCTTTGATTCTTGATATGTGACCGAAATGCTGAATCCATGTTAAGCTGTACAGCCAGAGTAGTAAGGGCCAGTCCAGCTCACACTTTAATTCAATTACATTTGCTGACTCATGTCCTACTAAAGATCCAGCCAGCTCTGATTATGGAAGCCACAAATTGTCAAATACCAAACCTGAATAAACATTTATATCGCTCAAAACCAGGAGGTTTATAATTATCCCCTGTGTTTCACAGGACAGACAGGAGAGGGGTGGGTGCAGTGCAGAAGTTCAGCAACAGGCATCATTTCATACATTTCAAACAGTTCTTCCTTCTGCAATTATTTTCAATTATCTCATTTGACCTACACCTGACCCGCCTCATGTGCATAGAAACATTCATTACACAAGTGTTTCTGTTCTGCTCCATGTGATCAGGCATTTTCCCAACTGTGGGCACATGTTAACTGTCCCAGGCAGATTAAGGGACACTAGCCATTACTTATGCAGAGCAGCATTATGTTTGATTAGAAAATAGTTGTTAATTAACCGCTTGAATTTAGACAAATAATTACAAGAAAAAGTACTTGTTCAAGATTCTGTTATTTTGTTAAGAATGTCACTTTATAGAAGAGAAAAAGTTGTGAAAACAGTGAGGCTTAAAAAGAAAACACTTATTTGTTTCTGTTATTGTCATTGTTTAATATCTTAATATAACTTAAACAATAAAAGTGTCATATGGGGAAAAAGTTTCACATGCGACACTTTTATCTGGATAATTTAAGTTCTGTGCTTACAGTTCTGGGATGAATGTATTTCAAATGTCTCAACACAGACTTAGAAAAATAAAGTGTGTGTCAACTTATCTTAAAACTTTAACTGTTTTGCTTCACCTCTCAAATATGTCCCTAAACTCAAATGAAACAGACCTCTATGAACGAAAAGCTTGTGTAATCTTTTTCTCTGTCACACAGAACCAACTTCTCTCCTCCCTCTTCTTTCAAGGAAGCTTATGGAGAGAAAATAGACTCTTTTGTCTGGAAAATCCACAAGTCGCCACTAGATGGAGCTATATAACCATACTTGAGAACCCCCCCAGGCTTGTCATTGAATGCAAATATGACTCCTGATGGGAACAAAAAAGGAGACAAATGGGACTTTAATGCACTCAAAATACATGTTCTCAAATATAATATGAATAATTCTGTAGCCTATTCACTTCAATAATTATTAAGGGCCTAATTATTAACCCAAAACAGTTTTTCTTTTACTATATCAAAAACAAATCTTAACTCAATTTTTTCAGATAGACTTTAAGTATCATTATCTTATAATCATTATTTAGTAGTAGCACTAGATAATGTTTGGATTAATAAAAGTGAAAACATATATTCAAAATTATGACTTTGAAATACCCAGAGATAAGTTTGAATCTTTTTAATTTTTTAAATATCTATTTATCTTGAGTTTGACTTCTTATTCAAGGTATAGTGAAAGTGTAGGTATCCAGTGATCTATCTTTAAAAGTATTTCTCTGTCATGCATGGGGATGCTCTGTGCAGACACCCTTCATCTTGTTGTTTGGTTTCTTTCCTACAGAAAAAAAGAGCGTGATTTAATTTACCAACAAGTTTGATCCAGTCCACAACTGAATATGTGCTGCTAATTAAGATCTCGCGGGGCATCTACCTGATTTATTTGATTGACAAGCTCTGCTGTCTCTACAAGCGTAGATAGCAGAGGTAGGTGCGGCGGTGGGAGGGCGGGCAGGAGCACCGCTATCCAATGGGATCGAGGATGGGAGGGAGTTTGCCGAACTCCAGCTTTGTCCTAACTTACTGGGACTCCTGAGCACAATATGACTGAAGCGTCTGCACCGTTATTCCACGGGACGGTGCGTCTGCTCAGCCGCCTGCACGCACGCTCGACACCGCTGACCTCCGCCCCTAACTTTGGATAAACTTTTTCTTTTTCTTTTCTTTTTTTTTTATTTCCAAGGAACTGTGGAGTTTAATTTTTCTTTGTCTTGTGAGACATTGTCAGATTCGCGCACTGGAATTATATTTGGAGCCAAAATGAAACTTCCCTGATCTGCAGGAATCATTTTCTCCATTCAGAGGATTTTTTTAACAACTAAACAGCGCGATACGCTGGGAAGAATAAACTTCTGGAGTACTTTGGGACGCAGTTAAGTGCATAAAGAGCGGCTGCTGGGTTTCCCATTGAGTTTTGCCAGCGCATTTCTCTGGAATACAATGCTTTAGTGACTCCTGCAGCCTCAGTAAAGTTGATGCATCGTCGGCATGGACTCTGTCTGAGAAAGGTGGACTGGTTAACTGACCATGGCGCTCACAGGTAGAGGCTTAGGACAGTTTCATTTGGTTTTACTGATGTTGTGGACTCTGTCGCGGTACTCAGCATCCAGCCAAGTCCGTCAAGAGTTTCAGGTTCTGGAGGAGCAGCCCATCGGCACCTACGTGGGCACGATAGAGACCAAACCCAGCTTCACGTATCGCTTCAGCGAAAACCACAAACTTTTTGCAATTAACGGGACAACGGGAGTCATTTCCACCTCCTCGGTGATTGACAGAGAGGTTTTGCAAAGTGATGTCATCAATGTGGTGGTGCTGTCCAGCCAGCCCACGTACCCCACTGAGGTCAGGATAGTAGTTTTGGATATTAATGATAACTCCCCGGTCTTTCCAGACGCGTCAATAGTCGTGTCTTTTAAGGAGGACGCAAGCAGCGGGAGACAAGTGATCCTGGACACTGCCACAGATTCAGACATAGGGAGTAACGGAGTTGATCACACCACATACAGAATAGTGAAAGGCAACGAGCAAAGGAAATTCCGTTTGGATATTACTGTCAATCCCAGTGGAGAGGGGGCATTCTTGCATCTTGTTTCAACCGGAGGCTTGGACAGGGAAGTTACTCCCTTCTACCAGCTCCTGATTGAAGTGGAGGACAAAGGAGACCCAAAAAAGTTTGGTCACTTGCAAGTAAACGTCACGATCCAAGACATAAATGACAACCCCCCTGTTTTTGAGCATGATCAGTATCAAAACAGTGTTTTTGAGGATGCTGCAGTAGGTTCAAGTATTCTGCAGATCACAGCCTCAGATCGGGATGAGGGAGCCAATGCTGAGATCAGGTACTTTTTAGATGAGGGGACACCTTTCCAAATTGACCCTAAAGTAGGTACTGTTATTATAAAAGAAGGTTTGGATTATGAGAGTAAGAAAGAGTATTCCTTGACCATCCATGCAGTAGATAATGGTGTGCCCTCTCTGTCAGGCAGAACAGAAGCCACAATCAAACTTTTAGATGTTAATGATAATGACCCAGTTGTGAAGTTCAGATATTTTCCTACTACTTCTAAATTTGCCTCTGTTGATGAAAATGCTCAGATTGGCACAGTGGTTGCTTTACTTACCGTTTCAGACTCGGACTCCTCCACAGCTAATGGCAACATATCTGTCTCAATTTTGGGAGGCAACGAGCAGAAACACTTTGAAGTGCACACGTCTTCTGTGCCCAGTTTAAGTCTGATCAAAGTGGCCAGTGTGTTAGACAGAGAGAGAATTTCCTCATACAACTTGACTGTATCTGTGTCAGACAATGGTAAACCCATGGCTAGGTCCTCATTTGCCAGTCTGGTCATTTTTGTGAATGATATCAATGATCACCCACCCATATTTCAGGAAACACTGTACAGAGTAGATATCAGTGAAGATATACCAAAAGGCAGCTACATTAAAGGGGTCTCTGCAACAGATGGTGATTCTGGGCAGAATGCCAACCTGCGCTACTCCCTGGTGTCTGGAAACGCTTTGGGCTGGTTCTCCATCAGTGAAAACAGTGGTCTGGTTACCAGCGCTGCTTTGTTTGATAGGGAAATAGCATCTGAAATTGTACTCAACATTAGTGCCAAAGACCAGGGGCTGCAGCCCAAGATTTCTTACACTAAACTGATAGTCAACATAACAGACGTGAATGACCAAGTGCCTACATTTACACAGAGCACATATCATGTTCCCTTGGTGGAGCACGCTCCTGCTGGCACTGAGCTGGTGGTGCTGTCTGCCTCAGATGACGACCTCGGGGCCAATGGAACTATCCGGTTCTCATTTGATGCAGAAACCCCAGCCAGCGTCCAGGAGCTGTTTCGTCTGGATACCATGTCGGGGCGATTAAGCACGGCTGTGGAGCTCGACAGGGAGGATCAGGCCTCATACTTACTCCACATACAGGCAGCAGACGCAGGCAGTCCCCCTTTGCACTCAATAGGAAAAGTCAACATCACACTTTGGGATATTAATGACAACAGGCCAGTTTTCTATCCTGTGCAGTATTTTGCCAATGTGAAGGAGAATGAGCCCTCAGGTTCTTATGTAACCACTGTTTCAGCCACAGATCCCGATTTGGGTAGAAATGGCACAGTCAAATATATAATTACAGCTGGGGATGCCTCTAAATTCCGCATTAATAGCAATACAGGGAAAATTACCACGCTGGTGCCCCTGGATAGAGAGGAGAAAACTGCTTACCAGCTGCAGGTGACAGCAGCAGATGGGGGAGGCCTACGCTCACACACCCAGGCCATTGTGACTGTTACTGTTATAGACACACAGGACAACCCACCAGTTTTCAGTCAGAAGGTGTACAGCTTTGTCATGTTTGAAAATGTGGCTATCGGGACAGTTATAGGGACAGTGTCAGCCACCACTGTAGATCTGAACACAAACATATCCTATCTGATCACCTCAGGGGATCAGAGGGGGCTGTTTGCTGTGAGTAATGCAGGTCAAATCACAGCATCCAGTCAGATAGACAGAGAGGAGCAGGGATTTTATCAGCTGAAGGTTGTAGCCAGAGCTGGAGAGATCACAGGAGAGGCCTTTGTTAACATAACTGTGAAGGACTTAAATGATAACGCTCCTCATTTTATTCACACTGTGGAGCATGTGAGCGCTGTGGAAAACTGGAGCACAGGTCATGTAATATTCCAGGCCAAAGCTTCGGATCCTGACGAAAGTTTGAACGGCATGGTGGTCTACAGCCTCAAAGAAAACCCAAAAGGCCTGTTTCACATCCACGAGAGGCATGGCCTCATCACGCTGACCGGGCCGCTGGAGGTCACCACAAGTTCCTACGAGATCGAAGTCATTGCGTCAGACATGGGGGTCCCCCAGCACACCTCCAGCCTTGTCCTCATTGTCAGTGTTTACGATGTCAACGACAACTCGCCTGTGTTTGACCAGCTCTCATATGAGGTCATCATCCAGGAATCCGAGCCTGTCAACAGCAGGTTTTTTAAAGTGGAGGCCACTGACAAGGACTCTGGTCTTAATGGGGAGATTATGTATGACATCGTTGGTGGCAACACTGGTGATGTGTTTGGCATTTTTCCAGATGGACAGTTATACATCAAAGCAGAGCTAGACAGAGAAATACAGGACAGATATAACTTAGTGATTGTGGCCAAAGACAGGGCTGTGGAGCCGCTAAGCGCTTCTGTCAATGTCAGCGTAATCCTGGATGATGTGAACGATAACCGCCCTCTCTTCAACAGCACCAATTATGTGTTTCATTTTGAAGAGGAGCAGAAGAGGGGGTCACTCGTCGGGCAGGTTTTTGCTGAGGATAAGGATTTTGGCCCAAACAGTGAGGTCAGATATAAGTTTGAGACTCCGCAGCCCAACTTTGAGCTGAATGCCATCACGGGGGAGTTGACCAGCACACTGCAGTTGGATCGCGAGTCGCTCATGAGACAAAGAGGCGCCGCTGTGTTCAGCTTTGTGGTCGTCTCATCAGACCAGGGTCTCCCTAAGCCCCTCAGAGACCAGGCCAAAGTGCAAGTTTACATTCAAGACATTAATGACAACCCACCTAAATTCACCAAAGACATTTACCAGGCCTCCATCTCTGAGTCAGCACAAAACATGACTCAGCTGCTGAGGGTGTCTGCTTCAGATGTGGATGAGGAAAAAAATGGACAGGTTCATTATCACATTGCTGAAGGCAATGAGGAAGGACAGTTTACAATAGAAAGCAGCTCTGGACAAGTGACTTTAGTCGGAAAGCTTGACTATGAATCTACATCCTCTTATTCACTGAAAATCATAGCTGTTGATGCTGGAACTGTGCCCTTATCCTCCTCTTGTATGCTTAGTATTAGCATCCTGGATGAAAATGACAATTCCCCTTCCTTCCCTAAATCCTCGTTGTCTGTGGATGTCCTGGAAAACATGAGGATTGGGGAACTGGTAGCCTCTGTGACCGCCACTGATGCAGATTCAGGTCAGAATGCAGACATAACATACAGCATCACGGCCACAAATAACCATGGAACTTTCAGCATCAGCCCCAACACAGGCAGCATCTTCCTGGTTAAAAAGTTGGACTTTGAAACTCAGTCGTTTTATAAACTCAACATCACTGCAAAGGACAATGGCAGACCACCTCGCTCCTCTTCCATTCCTGTGGTCATTCATGTCCGAGATTTTAACGACAATCCTCCCGTATTTGCCCCAGGAGACATCTTTAAATCCATCCCTGAAAATCTTCCAATTTCAGCCTCAGTCATGACCATTATAGCACATGACACAGATGCAGACATAAATGGGGAGCTGGAGTACTCTATTGTTCAGCAGATTCCTCGAGGAAACCACTTCACCATTGACCCGAGCACTGGGCTCATTTACACCAACAAGGAAATTGACAGGGAGTTCTCCAATCTTTTTGAGCTGACTGTTAAAGCCATCGATCAGGCGGTTCCGGCTGAATTCCGCCGATTTGCTCTGAAAAATGTCACAATATGGGTCACAGACCTCAATGATAATGTTCCTACCTTTGTGTCCCAGAATGCCCTGGTGGCCGAGCCTAACATAGTCATTGGCTCCATCCTGACAACAGTGGTGGCCTTTGACCCTGACGACGGTGCAAATGGGGAAGTGGAGTACGAGCTTGTGGAAGGGGATTCGGACACTTTCATCATGGACAGGTACAGCGGGGATATTCGTCTCGCCTCCCAGCTGGTTCCGTCCCGACTCATGTACACCCTTACGGTGTCTGCCACTGACCACGGTACTGACCGCAAGACCTCCAGAACTGAGTTGACCATCATTCTTCAAGGGATGGATGGGCCTGTTTTCTCTCAGCCCAAATACATCACTATCCTCAAGGAAGGCCAGCCACCAGGTACAAATGTCATCTCCCTGGATGCCTCAAGCCCAAGAGGCTCCGCAACCAAAGTGGAGTATTTCATAGTGGCGGTGCGCAGCGAAGGAAAGGCCGTGGGACGTCTTTTCACCATCGGCCGCCAAACTGGAGTGATACAGACGGCCGCAGAGCTGGACAGAGAGCAGGGATCTGACCTCTACCAGGTGGATGTGTACGCCATTGAGACAGATGCAAGCCAGCCCAGAACCCAGCGTGCTGAGGTGAGTACAATGTTGACTTTCCATTCTCCACAGGTACCCAAAACTCACCTTGTGCTTTGCACTGCTTAGTGTTTCACCAGCTTGGCAGGGACAGGCCTCTAACTCACCCAATGGTATTTGTTTTAGATATTCTTTGAAATAAGTGTAACAAGATGAAGGTTTGACTCTGGGGGGAAAAAAAGGAGCATGGGACTCTCCAAGTCACACATAAAACAAAGCCACCTTTTATATTTGTCTTCTCATTAATTAAATTCCTCTTTTACTCACGGCTCTGGGTTATATTAAATCATAATTTTCTTGGACAAGAGTAAGACGGCCCTGTTCTTTGGCATGATAGCTTTATTGTTCCAGTTTCCAAAAATATACTAACCATAACAGTTCATCTTGAAAGTGCCTCCTCTAATATTTGAGGAGTCTGGGAAAAGGAAATGTGTTGCATGTCTTCAACACGAGTTCCTCTCCTGGCTTTATGAACTGAAATATCCTTATCAGCGGTTATGAATAATAATAAAAAAAAAAAATTCTCCACTGCAGACATAAATCATTCATGGCTGCTGTTTTAGTTTAAAGACCCACAATGGTTTCCTCAAGTAGAGATGAAAAAGAAAAGTCATTCATATGGTCTTCTAGTGCAGGTATTCATCATCAGTGCCAGTATTACTTTTAGCCTTTGAGCCTGAGGCTGTTTTAGAACCGGGGTGGTCTTGGGGTGCTTTTATACCACTGGGGAACTGCTCCACAGGCAATAAGTGACCATTAAAATCGAGTGACCTCTTAAGACTTTATGAAAAGATGCTGAGGGCAGTGAGAGCGAAACTTAAGCTGCACCACTGAGTCTGCGATATGTGATGCATCTTTTTCAGGGTCAAATTCTCTGAAGTGTAATATGGGAATTCTTAAGACCAGTTTGGGTGGCTAAGGACTAGTCGCTAGCCAAATGAAAACCAAATGTGATTCTATATGTGTTTTGGAAATTTTAACCAGGACTTGAAATACCTTGTTATTACAGACTTGATGGCACAGACTTCATTCAAAACAAAAGAAAAAAGGTGTAAGCAGGTTTTCCCTTCAGGAAGTGTGTTTTGCGTTACTTCATTATTAAAAAAGCCCAATATGAAGTGATTCAGCACTTTAAAATTAGCAGGAAGCCTCTGACAGTTGTTATTGATGCCCTTTCAACTGCTGCAAATATTGGAACTGTAATCCAATACAGCAATAGGTTATTTGGAGACAATCTGACATGTTATTGAAATTAAGGATTACTTGGCAAAATCGTGTTAGAGAAGTTAACTTAAAGTTTTGGGTGGGCCAAATGGGAATATCGAATGTTCTTTCACTTGCTTGCAGCAAAGATGGCAATCTGCTTTCCTGCAGCCTCTGCTGCTCAGCTAATCAGAGAAGATGGTGCTTTGCTGCTCCATTCCTAAGCTTTAAACTCAAGACTGGTTTCATTTTAAGCTTGAACTTTGTCACCCCACAGAGATGACTTTAACATTCCACCTGGCTGTGCAGTCTGTCTCTATACTTTTAGTGGCATGAGATCTAATAACTCAGAAGAATTCAGATGACAGTTCATATAAGTGGACTGGTTTTGTGCTGCTATGCAACAAGCTTCATTTTTGACGGGATAAATGAACCGGTCTTATTCATAGAATTTGTGTGTTTTCTGTCAGAGAGATCTCAAAACACAGTGTGGTACTACAGTGTAAACTTACAGACTTAGACTAATGTTTTTCCAGTGCAATGTTTACACATCAGATACCCAGTAGCAACTGGGGGATTATTTCCATCTCTGGGGTTGTGACCCTTTCACATTCTCCGTTTCCCATTTTCCCCATTGATTGGATGCATGAGGGGAAGCTGGCATATTTCCCTCAGCTATGCAGCATGTGTGATGTTTTGGAAACTCTCAGACAAAGAGAATTTGGCTGGACACGCTTTATCAGCGGTGGCGATCTTGAACAGCTCGGGAAGTTTGTCAGTGTTGTCGGTTACATCTGTCCGTGCAGGTCTGTTTGTGCCATCTGGATCGAATCTGGGTCGTGCAACGTGATGTCCATTAGGATCTTCATTTAGCCAAATGGCAGCGCTGCGCAGTTAGCCAATCATATGAATATTGTCATTTTGCGGCTTCAAACTGGCAGTTTTGGAATGTTTTACGGATGATCTCATTACCCAGAAATCTTTGTGTTTCTTCCTCTTATTTCCTTGTCTGGTTAAATGTGCTGGAAAAAAATAAATAACTTGGCAGACATTTCAGCTATTGTTATTGAAGAGTTCATGGTGTTACGAAGGAAGTTTTTTATTTAGCTCAAATGTTTTGACTCATCACATCCTGTGATGTTGTTTCGGGCTGGAGAAAAGCCCCCTGCACATGCTTGATAAATGTACGTCTATATCAGATATAGCAGACCTCTATCCTTGAGCTGAAGTGCCGGTTCTACTTTTGGCCCTCGGTGGTGTGACAGCAGGTGTTTCCTATCAGCTGTTAAACACCCTCACATCACTGAATGGGGTTTATATGTTGCCTTCCAACATGAGTCATCTTCAATTGCTTATGTTTCCAAACAAATTAGAGAAAAAGTGAAAGGCTCCATTTCAGATAGCTGCAACTGTAGTGTGGACTGTTATTCAAAAGGATGCACTGATCCACAGGTCGCTGATCTGATTTTTCTACAAAAAGTAGCTTGATCAGTGGTCTTTACCAAGGGGAGGTCACTCGGTCTTCTTTCCTTAGATGTACCACACTGCTTTGTGCTACATTACTTCATATCTGTGCCAGTTTGATAATGTCTGCACAAGCACTAGAAATATTTAAGCTGTGAATTCTGGATCATCGATAGCTGAGGTTAAAAGAATCCCTTTTCTCTTTCCCTGCAAGTGTGTGTGAAGCAGAGCAGAGAAGAAACTGCTGAACTAAAGATAATATTACTTGGCTTGGTGACAGTTTTTTTGCAATGCTGTATAATCTTTACATTAAGATTTAATTTTTCTGATGGACAGATGTCGACCCCAGATGTTTTCAAGTCAGGTAAAAAATATCTTCTTCCAACAAGGCTATAGTGGTGGATGCTAGAAGCTTTACTACTGATTGTAAGGAAATTGTTCCATAGAAAACAGGAAAGAGGCTAAATTTCTGTCTTCCATCAAAAGGATTTATTATTCTAAGTTGATATGTTGTGCACATTAATTGTACATTGAAATTCTTGTTTTATAAAACGTTATTAAGGCTATTCTTCATCTAAGCTGCGTGTGTTAAATTCTCATAGTTGCCAATAACCAAACTTTGGCTGCCATTGTTTGGGTTGATTTTCTAAGAAAAAGGGCTGGAATATGATACACAATGTTGCCTGCCAATAAATAAACACTTGCCAAGTCATGATACTCTCTGATCTCTTCAAATAGACCTTGTGTTTAGTGATCGTATCAGCAGATGTTGGTTCTTGCAATCTGTGGTTGCCCCCACAATTCCTGATTGGAAAACACCCTTAATTTATTGATTATCCATTGATTTGTTTCTCATTTGTCCAATAAGTTGTTTGCTCCAAATAATGTCTGGGACATTCTTTGCATTTTGATTTGAATTAAAATCCAGATGGCTTTTTTTTTGTAGCTTTTGTAGCTTGTGTATCACATTTTTTGTAGTCCTTCAAAGAAGGATTAGATGGAAGTGTAGATTAGTGCAGAACTCAGGAATACCCCTGGTCTGTGTTTATACTCCTCCGCTGCAGCCCCTATAGACCGGACCACTACGATTGTTTTCTTAAACTCACCATGAATCAAAATGAATTGCTGTTTTTCTCAGAGAGGCCCTCGAGTGCCACATCAGTCCTTGCCCCTTCCTCTTAAAGGCATTGTTCCCCCTTGAAGGTAAACACTGTTGAAGCGTTCCACAGGCCTTTCTTTGTTGGGCCTTTTCAGATAAAGTGTTGCACTGGGAGCTTTTTTTTTTTTTTGTATGTGTCTGTGCCAGCGTCTAGCCGTGGCAGATTTAGGAGTGTGTATGGATGCCCCTGTCAGCCAGCTTTCCTCCCCTCTCGTCATCAGTGAGGGACGTACAGTAAGGCTGTTTTAGACTGAAGAAAGAAGTGTTTTGGGGAGGCTGGAGGACATGTCAGGCTGTGCTATTGGGAGTTGTGAGAATGACGGAAGAGGTGCGGTGATGGCAAGTTTTTTTGTTGTTGTTTTTTTTTGTTTTTTTTGTAGCATTTTTGGAAGTACCAGACACAGGCAGCAGTGCAAGGACTCATGGGAAGGAAGGGGCAAAGGCGTGGTTTGTGATTTTGTCCTAAGCTTGCTTGCAGCTTTTGGACATCATAGTGGGAGAATCCAGACGGCTCAGTCCAACACAAGGCTCAAATTAGTGTTGATCTCTGTTGCTGTGGACAGTTGGAGCTCAGTCAGGCAGTGAGCTGTATGTCCTTGTGTCTTTGCATCTCTCAGTGATGCTGAAGCTTTGCTAATGTGAAATGGGATTCAGACATCGGAGGCAGGGCTGAGCTCATAGAAATGAAAAAAAAAGAGAAGAAAAATAAACGAAAAAAGGAGCTTCACTGAAACACAAAACCATTACAGCCAGCCAGGTCAGCGAGCCAGAGGAGGAAGGTCATGTACAGCTGGATTATTTGATATGGATGCTGGTTTTTGTTTGCATCTTTGTGTCTGTGTGTGAGAGTATTCATGTAAATTGAAGTATTGATTACTGCAGTTTCCAGAGAAAGGTCAGAAAGTGTTGCGGATGGCTCCACTAGCGCTGCATATCTGTGTTTGAATCAAACCATCGGGAAAAACAATAAATGCTTTGATTGTGTGTCGATTCATACGCAAAACTTAGTCCTGACATTTCATGCTTCCCAGAAGGCAGATTTAATAAGCACTGGAACAGGAATCATGCAGAACAAACTGCATCCTTGTGTATTGTAATTCATGGTCTAATTGTCTTTTTTTTTGCACATGCACTTGAGCGAGGGGGCTGTGATGCACTGACCAGAACCGAAGTTGTAATTCATGCTGTAATCTGGCCGGACACGCGTTTTTGAAATGGTCATTGAAGAGTTGAGGCATCTGCTCGGCTCTCCTCGTAGGTGGTCCCAGTGGGTCGAGGGTGAACCTGTGGGCGAACCGGTGCTGAGGAGGGCCGCTTGTCTCGGAGCGTCTGAGCGTTTTACGAGACGCCATCGCCATAAAAGTTGGATAAACATTCACTCGTGCGTAGATGCGTGAAAGCAGATGTTGCCAAAAGCACAGAGACACACACAGACACACTGACCACACGCTCAAACTCCCATAAACTCTCATTCAAGTGCAGGAAAACATTAAATGGTAGCAGCAGTCAAAATAATTCAGCTCCATTTAGATTATTATGATTATTATTGTCAAATAAGATCCTCAGGAAACTTAAAGAGTGTTCTGCAGATTAAACATGAGCCTTAATGAAGCTGGTAGATTATATCCCTCTTTCATTAAACTGGACTGTTTGTTAGTGTTTGTCTTCTTCCATTTATTTTGTTGGTCTCTGTAACTTTGTTTGGAAGTGTTAAGCAGTTCCGGCTGCTTTCCAACTCTTTTGACTGTCACTAATGGATATTAAAGCTACCATGATCTGCTGCTTTCTGCAGTTCTTATTTCAGGAGAATAGTTTCAGGTCTTAATAGGTTTATCTGTAGCTGTACAGCAGGCTTTCTCACATTTCTCATTCGAAAGTGCCGGCTGGCACAGCTCAAAATGCAGTTCTGTCAAACCCGGGACTGGAAGGTCAAAGGTGGGATAATATTGTTCTGCTATGTCACTGTCAACAAAGCTAAGCTAGGTATTACAGATGTGATGAAAGAACTAAACCTTTTTGGGAATGTTTAAGCCACAAACGCTTATTCTTACAGTTTACTACACTTTCATTACTTCACCAACTGCTCAGTTACTTGTAAGACTGGTTGTGGTGAACACTGTTATTCCTGTTGCTATCCTGAGTTACTATCCAGTGTGAGTCAAATGTAACCCAACAGTTATACTCAAATATTGAATACCCATATCAGCTTGAAACAGGCTGTAAGTGTTCACAGGTATCTGGATGTTCAGCTCAAGAACAGATGGCACTAGAAATATAAAGCCCCATTTGCTTTAGTCAAAAAGAGTTGCAACTATTTCTGGCTCCGGTTGACACCGTTGGGTGTTGCACTCTGTGCTGCAAGAGTGGGAACAGCTCACGTCTTCTGTAAAGAAACACATTCATTGACCATAATGTCTCACAAGGATATTGATCTCAGTCACATCATGTAACCTAATTAACACTGGAAGTCATGAATATAAGGACCTGTGGCTCCATCAATGACTGTAAAGATATGGACGAACCTTAAAACCACGTGACCCGTAGGTTTGTGAAGAGCTGAAAAGAAGCTCATTGGGAGGTTCCAACC
>JBBBVU010000007.1:8543938-8600470 GCA_037177055.1 Atherinosoma microstoma | reverse complement strand
TATTTCTGCTGTGAAGTTGGCCTTTTTAACATGGGAGTCAATGGGAATCTGCTCTGTTTTGCAGCCAGCACCTAGCGCAATTTTTGGCACTTCCGCATAGGCTTCTCATTTCTGAGACGGAGTTTGCCCCTTGGGCTCCATATACCCTGCAGGATGCAGTGTCATGCCATCTCTTTATGTTAGAGAGGTTACAGGCTTGTCCTCTGTAAAAATAAAAATACTTTTAGTATTTTAATCACTTTTTGTTATGGGCTTCTGTGATTAATATGAATAATTTTATAGTCCAAAGTCTAGGTTTATATCAGGTTTATTGTATTATGAATAAAGCATAAAGAGAAGATCCAGTAGGCTACGGATAGTGAAACATAGTCATAAACTGTTTATCTTAGCACTTGTGTAACTTAAATCATGTAATAGGAAGTCTGTTGTGGTTCAAGCTAACTTTTAGCGAATCAGCAGCTAATCTACAGACAACCTCGTCGCTATGGGTTACATGCTATCAACCTCTTGAGGGATTGGACACAAGCCTGTCTCTGTAAACACTGCGTTGGTTGAATTCCCATAATCCTTTACTCTTCATGGGGGAAAAGTCAAGTAAACTGATAGATACAACAGTTATAAATCAAGCACAGTTAAAGTCCCCCTTTAAGACGTTTAGCTTGTGTTTTTTTTAACATTATTTGAAAAGATTTCAGTGGTGCAATAAAAAAATTATAATACTTATAACAGCTCATGAGGAAAACAGAAAAGACGCTGGAATATTAAACAGAAACTGGTGTTGCAGAAACAGGTTTTGTTAACTTTTAGCAGCCACATAAATTTGTCTTTTGACCACAATGTTTATCTGTCAAAAGAAATCAGAGCTGTTAAATGTTAAGTGCCATCTATAAACAATCACTTGTTAGGGTGTTGCTACATGAGAACTTTTTGTACCAAAAGAGTTGGTTAATATGAGGATTCATCTGGCCAGAAAACGTTAGGTTTGACTGTTCAGCCTGATATTTGGCTGTTTTTTAGGCAGTTTTTTTACACATCGTGACCAAAACCAAAAGTCTCGAGTTTCGGTGCTGAATCCAGTGTCTTTGTTTAGATTCAGAAAAAGTAAACTAACTTCTAAAAACATGAAATTACCTTTGAGATTTCAGTGCCATTGTCTGGACTTTGTTACAAATATATTGCACTGTATTGCCATCTGTGGCAAACTGAATTGTCCTGGTGTGGTAACCCTGCCCTTCTCTACTCTAAACAGGTTAAAACACATTATTTACACGTTCTATTTTCAAGCATGGTTTGCTGCTGAATTATGTTCATGAAGGGAATGTACGTATGTATTAAAAGAAAAGTCTGTTAGTTCTGCGGTTGACTGTCCACAGCTTTTTTTTTCTCCCTTTCTGCCTCATGTAAAGTCAATGCAGGACCTCAGGTTAGAATAATAAATGACTGCGGCCGGAGCTGTGCATGCTCGGTGGAGTTTTGCATCATCTGGTTTATTTTTACATCAGAGATACATTTCTCTTGTTGTGTGACTTTGATTGTCATGCCTCATTTGAGAAGGGTCGTTCCTCGATCCTGAACGCACATACTCAGACCAAATGTGCGACTGAAATAGTAGTAATCTGCACGGGGAATGCGTTTGTGCTTTGGTCTGCAGGATCGGGCGTGATCAAAAGCGAGATATTTTCTGTATAAGAGCGTAAGGAATTTCTTCAAGTACAATCGGAAAGGTGCATCAGAAAGCTGTGACGTAAAGTTTCCAAGCTCGTGGTCACTCATCCAAAGTAAGTTTGATTGGTAGTAGTTGAAGTAAGAGTCAACAAGTGGAGCTATGATTTGGGTCGTGCATTTTCTCTAAGAAAGTGCTACTCAGGGAAATAAATCCAAACCTGAGTATGACTACATCCCAGGGATTTCTTCATCTCTTCTCTCTGCTCTGTTCTGACTGTGAAGGGGCCATAAAATATACCCAACTCTCTCCAGTATATAAAAAAAATGAAATGTTCCACTACTTTCACTTGTAAAACGAATGGAGTTAGAGAAAAAGAAGCAGAGCGGTGGGGTTGATTTTGGCACATAGTCTCTGCGGTAATAATGGATCCCAGCTACAGAGTGATTTGTTCTTCCACGTGACTTACCGAGCTCCCTAGCATCAACAAACACTTGAACATGTCCACATGCAGAAATGCACACAGCAAATTTCCATTGGTTTCAGAGCTCAGACTTCACCTTGGTGCCTTGTTGACCTGTCTCTCTGCGTCGTGTCTCCAAAAAAAAAATAGCTTGCTGCTGCTGTTTTGCACATCTCACCTCCCGCTGGCCGTCCATCAACAGCACCTCCAGAGTGACATTTAGTGCGGTCGGCTCTTTCATAGATCCTCCCACCTCCAGGGACATCAAACGAGAAGGAGTGAGAGACTGTACGTTTCTGCTTCGTATGCAGTGTTCTCACATGCACACACACACAAACACACCTCATCTCCCCAGCTTGCAGTAAGACGAGCAACCCGCAGGCAGGAAGGGGTATCTCCCGCAGCCCGGACAGATAATTTAGGAGCAAGTTGGGAGATGGAGGGAGGAAAAAGAGGGAGGAAAGGGCAGGGGAAGGCAGGGAGGTGGAGAGGGAAGGCTGGAGCAGGGCTTTAGTGTCAGGGGCAGGAGACAGGCAAAGATAGACTGGCACCAGAGAACAAGAGCCCATGTTATTGTTATCTCCCTTCTTATTTTATGAGTTTTCCATCAGGAGATCCGCCGTAGCTCCTGCCCTGCGTGCAGCTCAGTAAAACTTTATTAAGAGGTTAACCATACGGTGATTTTTGCATTTGCACATAACTTAATTTTGATGTTTTCTAGCTTCATTGTTGGGCTAAAATTACTTTTCAAGCTTGCAAAAACCTTTGCAAACATTTTCTTGCTTCGTCTGCTGCTGCTGTCTTAACTAAGAAAAATAAGCCAAACCACAGCTGATTTGCAGCTGCTTTCAATTTTTGAATTGAAATATTTCAGCTTTCAAAGTGTCCCTGCATGACTTTTCCGGCACTCAATTTTCTGTGCAAGTTGTTAGATTTTTAAAAATCATGCAGTGGAGCGTCGGTCGTAACTCTGTTCCTGCTCTTCATTTGACAGCTGTTTGGCGTTGTCTTGGACACAGAGAATAAAAAATCCCACCAGATCAGCCAGAGGATTCTCAAAGTCCATCCTTCTTGTTCTTATAGAAATAAGTTGCTCAAACCTACAGAACATCAGGCTGAAGTTTCCAATCAAGCATTTAATAACATAGAATGACAAAAAAAACAACAACAAACAGTTAGCTCACATTAGAAAGTCCATAATTTATCATTTAACAGTAGTGCTTTGTACTGATGGAGATAGTTCTCTATGAATTTGTGTGCAAGTTGGATGACTGCTTAATGTGAAACTAAAGTTTTTTATGTGATAAAAGACACATAAAAGTGAAAAACTTATACAAGTAATTAACATGACTGCATGCTGTGTTTATGGACGGAAATATGGATGCTAAACGCGTCAGTGTGTGTGTATCTGTTCTGAAGTTGTGCAATCAGAGCCAACAAAGTTAGAATGTAATATTGTTTCATCCA
Source organism: Atherinosoma microstoma (assembly GCA_037177055.1). Taxonomy (NCBI): domain Eukaryota; kingdom Metazoa; phylum Chordata; class Actinopteri; order Atheriniformes; family Atherinidae; genus Atherinosoma; species Atherinosoma microstoma. Next base: position 8,596,877 of record JBBBVU010000007.1, on the reverse strand, counting down.
TCATTAGGATCTGATATTGCTGTGTTCCGCCTTCTCTTACGATGTGTGTCTCACTTCAATGAGAAATATGGGTCAATATGTACTCTCTTTGCTGCGATGGACTGGTGACCTGTCCAGGGTGTACCCTGCCTCTCGCCTGATAATTACTGGGATAGGCTCCAGCCTATTGGAGCCAGATTGGAGCCAGGTTGGTTTAGTGTTAGGGATGCTTATCCCCTGTCATTTTCTTTTACAAAATCTAAGGTCTTTTTTCCCCCCTAACCTTAGCCAAGTCTTTTTTAGCACATAAACCTCAGCATTAATCCGAGGTGTGTCACAGTATAAAAGCACTCGTGATGTCAAAACACTGAATAAAGCTGCGAGAAAACAGCAAAGAAATGAAAGAAATGGCTTTAAGCACTCTGCACATAGTTGTAGTCAACCCTAACTCTAAGCCTTGGAGCTGATACTTAGTGGCCTGCACGTATGGGATGGATATGCCCTTATAACACCCATTGGGATGGCTCAGCAACAATGAGATAATGATTTAAAATGCATCAAAAGACTTACGTTGGAAGAAAACATATCAATATGTAATATTGATGAGGTGATCTGGTGAGTTTGGAGGTTGTAGGCTTTCTTGACCCTCTCTTGATGGTCAGGTAGAGATGTGCATGGGCTGCGACAACATTTAGGGGTCTTCATGTCAGATAAATGCCAGGAGCCAAAGTTTTACTGCCGAACATCCCGTCTTGACAACATGATCAATGTTATTCATGGTAATTATATTGTGACTGATTGGTTTTAGCTTTTACCGAATCAACAGGTGCTCACCGCAGGTGTTTCGGTGCAACATTGCTGTCTCCGGAGCACCTCACAAACACAGAGAAAACACAAGTTTCCTCCATCATTAAATTAGCCGTACACATCATCGTCCCATGGGCCGCTTTGCAGAAAGGCTGTGGTTGTTTGAGAATGCAGCTGAGTGGAACATCTCAGGAAAAAGAGCTTGTGGTCACCGAGACAATAACTGCAGAGTATGAGCTTTTCTTTGGATGATTATTATCTCATTCGGGGAGATTCTTGGATCAGAGTTGGCTCTGTGCTGGCCAGCCACTCTGTATTTCAAAGCAAAAATCCTGAAAAATCTTTTTACAGTCACATATCACAGGGTAAAACTAGTGCAAGCTTTTGCCTTCAAACATGGCTAAGTGCATGGCAGAAAGAAGCCAGCTCCTCGGTTGCAAGCAAAACTCTCTGTTTACGCAGATTCCGAACAACTGAGCTGCTGTCAGACAGAGAGAGCAGCAAGAACTCCTGGCTTAGAATAACTAACCATTTTGGTGAATGCAGCCCTCCTCTCCCCTCTCCAGTTGGGCCAGTTTAATTGAAAGCAGCTGGCGAGGGTTCTGGGTAGCGACGTGCGGGTCTAGTCAACGTGACTCAGGCTCTTGCTAGCGATGGAGGTACCTGAGCTGCCCCGCCCCAGGCTTTGTTGTCTGAAAAAAACTGGACATTTTTATTAAAGTTGGTTGCATCTAAACCTAAAGGAAAGTCTGACTGTTTTGAGCTCTTAAAGGGCAAAAGTGAAAGCTGCGGCTCTGGTTTCGATTACATTCGTTGACATTGTGCTATTTTCTGCTCCTTTTATTCCTTTTCTTTTTTTTCGCCCCACCCCATTTTTCCGATGCAAATGGATGAAGTGGCCTAATTTCACTAAACTCTATTGTGTGGGGATGCTGAGGTGTAATTTAACAGAGTGCTGTCCTCAGAGTTGACTTTATGGTCTCTCCTTTCAAACACTGGTCTATTTTGACGTTGTATGCATTGCTTGGGTTTGTGTGGGCCTGTGTATGTGCCTGCTTGCTGGCATGCATGTCTTCTTAAACATGCTTTCAGCCTTAAATGCTACAGTTCTTCCACGATTTCTGCACAAACTACCAGATCTTGGCACCCTTTGTTCATTTCTCTGCAGTTCTGCTGCTCGGCGTCGCTGGCACTGAGATGAAAAATGAAATAAAATAAAACAGTCGACTGAAAAATGAATCATCCAAAAACGATGTCTAAATTTGGCTGGCTTGTTGTTGACAGACAGACCATAATGAAGTCTCCTTCCCAGGACATTGAGTTCTTATGGTATTACATGGAGGGGTGATCAGATATTACATTATGTCTCCCATCTCCTTCAGGGAGCTGCTGCTGTTGGGGCTTCACTTTTCTGCAGACTGACTACTGAAGCCAGTGGGTACAGTAAAAAAAAAAAAGCAACAGCTTTTAGAACCTGCCACCTCACATGCTTCACTGTTACTGCCAAAGAGCTCTGTTTAGTTTTAACAGAGGAAGATGAACGCGCTGCAGCTTAAATAAACACATGAAAGTGGATGACTGCACTGCAAATTAAGAAAACATCATAATCAAACAGTCAAGGATAGTTTAACACATACATGGAATAACATTACAACCATGGAATTCAAGTAATTAAGATCAGCTGAAAAAAAAAAGAACGTGTAGCTCATTTTCCCACTTTGCTGCTGAGAAGTCAACTGTAATAACTTTTGATGTTACAAAGTTTTGAAAAACCAGCCTGGTTTGTCACTTTTTTTTGCAGCACTTACTTTGCTGCCGGTTCTATTTGTAGCACTTTTCTGGTTTGCATTGGCTTTGAGTTCTTGAAGCTTAGTTGTCTGCAGTGCACATGTTGAACTGATGAAGATGTTTTCTTGATTTGCAGTATAGATGTTAACATGATTTTTTTTTTTGCATAGATTTCAGCCACCATACTTTTTCTATTGAGTCTTATAACTGCATGTTAGTTAAAAAGTTAAAATAATTTTTTAATATGCATGACTTTCATGAAACCATAAGAAAAATTTGACTTAGTATCATGCAAGTTGCAGTAGTGGCATATTTTTTTTAATGTTTGGATGAAGAAAAGCAAACATTTTGAACTTTAGCCGAACCTCAGGAGACATATTGCAATTATTTTTAAAGTGACAAACAGACTTCAGACTCCACCAAGGTCAATTTATACTAAATTGTTCATAATCCCCAAAGTTGAATGCATTCCTCCATTTGTATGTGCTCTTTGTTTGATAACATTTTACTTGGTAGTTTTCATGTAATCTTGCTAACAATCAGACAAAATGATAGACATCACATTAAAGTGTGTCTCTGCCTTGGCTCCTGCCTTGGCAGAGGAATTATAATAGATTTATTCGTCGTGGAGACATCATTAATTAGTTCAGTGTCTAGTTACGCTCGGGAGAATCTGAGTGAAAAACAGGAAAACTGACGTTTCTGCTCTTATGTCCAGTTGGTGTCTGATAACTAAGAAAGCCACATCTATGTCACCGTGTTGAATGCAGCTTGAAGCTTCGAAGGACGTCTTCATTATTGTCCTTTCTGACTGTGCATGTATTCCTCCCACCAGCCATTAAACTTTATGGAGGTGCAGTACACAGTTGGCATGTGACTGTGCATACTTTGTGTGTGTTTGCGTCTTAGCCCAGAGCGCCTGCAGACTTCAGGCACACCAGCTGCCTCAGTGTTAATCCCTCCTCTTGCAGATTTACACATGATCCTGCAGAGTGTTCCGTGCCACTTGATTCAGCTATTTGATAATGAGTGAGCGATCCAGCAAGAAGCAACACTCTCAGGACCCTTCCGAGTCAATCGTGTAACCCTTCACCTGACTTGGCAGAACATGAGCGGAAGCGTAGCCTCTTGCCTTGGCAGTTAAACAAGCAGCTATGTGTGGATGTTCACTTCTCAAACGTGTGATTGTGTTTCATCAGGCTGATAAATGTTTGTGTATGTGTGTGTGTGAGCATGTTAACATGTGACAGAGTCCTACAGCGTGGTGGACTGGCAGCCCGAGTGTGAACTCTGCATGCTTTCTTTATTCCTCTGACGTCTGACAAGGCTGAGGCGCTGTTGGTAATGATGTGGTTATTACTTCCCATCATGCCTCACTGCAGGCTGGGCCGTAAAGCTCTGTGCGATATTCTATGTGTCTCTCACCGGCTGCCTGTGGAGTCCTGCACTCTGCTGCTCTTTTATGAAGACATTTTTTTAACTCTTTGACACATTTGTGGGCACGGTTTCCTGACATTGTTCCACCAAATATGTCATGTTGGGATGATGTAGTTGAACTTTTGCTAGAAATAAGATGCCTGGTGGTTAAAAACAAGGGTTATATGTTCAAACCCAGTGTTCAGCATCCTTTTGACACCAGAAACAAAACATTCTTTCCTTCATGGTTAATGTGAAGTTGTGACTTGTAGTTGCCTATTTTGAAATGAAACACTTTTCTGAGAACATAATGATCATTTTTGTAGTTATCTTGGTTCTACACAATCAAAGTTAAACTTGTGCCAAGAAGACACCCTACATGTTAAACACTGGAACTGTAATAGTGTCAGCTCCCAATGGATGCTCATTGGGCTTCTCCTCTGCTAACAATGTGTTGGTGCATTAACCCTTTGAGTCCTGTGCCTATTTTTTAGGCATCTGCTCAAAAATTGCATACCCATAATTAAATGAGTATATCACATTCAGGATCAATATGAATATTGACATAAATCATAGTACAATATGTGAATATTATCTCTGCAAAGGTCAACTCTGATAAAGTGAAGCAGAATGAAATTAGAGAGGTTTTTGTACGTACAGTTCAGGCAAGCTCTCCAAAATGGCCATTTTGACACAATTTGGCACAATCTGCTCGCAAAGTGCCCCAATTCAGGGACCTCGATTTTTAAAAGCTTGAAGGGATACTGTGTAACTTTTGGCCACTAGGGGTCCTAAACCTGTAATTTCACCCAAAATTAAACTTTTGACCCAAATATTAGACTAATATGAGTATGAATTGATGATTTCTGGGATCAATACAGTGTTTGACACATGTCGGCACTCCGAGGGGGCTGCCCTCTTCAGAAACCAGACATTGTTACTTTGCATGAGCGGATCCCCCTCTCATGGGATCATGTGATCTGGAGCGCTTTGCTCTACAACTATAAAATACAGTGGGCTGTGCTTCAGGCTACTTTTTCCTTGAAAGTTTGTCAAATCTGAACAAAGTAAGACGGTGAACACGGTGTCTCAGGAGGCGAGAAAGACTGTTTAATCTTGCAATAGTGTCGTGTGGCCTGTGGGACGTTACTGGTTTAACCCCCTAGTGGCCAAAAGTTACACAGTATACCTTTAAACGACTTTATGATTTTGTAATATTTCATTGTGTTTACAGGTGGTTCAGTGCCATCATGTGGAGAAGTGATAATTGCACACCTTGAAGAATGAGTTTAAAAGCTAAATTCTCTAAGTCAATACAATGGCTGTGTTTCGAGAAGGATGCCATGATGGCACAACATTTTTACACAAAGACTTTACATCTGGTTGACGGATGGGAGCTTTTACTTTTTCTATTCTTATACCTTTTGCATTCTCTGTACCCTTTTGAGGAATTCAGCTTGGTACATGGTAAATCAATCAGCAACAGGGCATGGGCATCAGGTTTCAAATTCTCTTTGAAACTCAAGATTTATTCGTAGGCTTTATGCCCGACCCCCGCTGCTGAGTTTTCATGAATCCACTACTTTGACTCAGAGGAAGCCAAAGTTGCCCCGGGCCTGGAGGGATACCAGCTGTGGTCATATGGAACCAGTTTGATTCCCTCACTGTCAAATGCAGCGTCTACCCCCAGCATGTGACTCTATAAGATGCTGTTTGGTATTAAAGCTTGTATTTACCTTTAAAAATGTGCACAGGAAGAGGTGGGTTTCGCTTTTGACATCAGCTCTGGTTTGAAAGCCGATAGCAAAAACGTCAAATAGACAGAAAAGAAAGAGACACCTACGCCTACAAGCAAACTGGAGGTGATCAGTCTTCTCCAGATTAGAGTTTTTATATGTGCATAAATGAGTAAAGTTTAACAATACAAGAAAAAGTCAGTGGAAATTGTCTGATAATTCATATTGTACAGGTCAATGGTAAAAAGTAGAGATGCACAATATTGGATTTTTAACCGATATACGATATGCTGATATTTTACAACTCATTTGGCCGATCACCTATATCGACACCAATATTCCCCCCAGCCACACCTAATTGCAGAGATTAAGTTGTTTCTTCTTGTATGGAATTAAAGTAGAGAACTATTCTGCATCCTCTTTGCCATGTTGGCCTGTTGGCAAATGCAGACTTTTTTTTAACAAAAGCTGAAAATGATGTAATATTCACTCCTTGTGCAAAATAAGAAAAATATTTCCACTCGCATTATGTTCATGTCAAATTGAATCATGACAAATGTTTTTAAACAAAACAAGTAAGATATGTGCATCCTATACTTCTTAAAATAGACTTGGATTATATTCTCTCAGCGCCTGTTATTTTATTGGTTAATTATGGCTGATATCCGATATTCAATTTTGAAGCTAATATTGGCAGATACCGTGCATCTATAGTAAAACGATCTAAAACTTAGAGATGACAAACCTGATTTGTAGTAAAATAAACTTGCATACAGATTGATGTTTGAAAAAAAGACGCCAGACTGAAGTGTTGTTGCTCACAGCAGGAAAATCTGCACCTCCTGCAAATTCATGTGTGCATTATTCTGGATTTATGCTAAAAGGATGAAATGAAAAACATCTTTTGAAAACTCTCATCTTCAATTTTGTTTTTCTCATTAACCCCGCTTCTCTCATAACATCAGATTCATGTCATTATGACACAAATGAGCACCCTGCAATGATTAGCCAGCCCATTGTTGGTGTTGTTTACATTGTTGTTTTTCCACTGCTCTGCATACATCACTTCACACCCGCTTTAATTAATTCTTGCACTGAAATTAACTTGGGAGAAGTCCCGAGATGATTAATTTAGGGTGTATATGATTAGGAGCAGCCTGGAAGATCAGAGGCTCTTTTCATTCTGTAGCACCGATGTTAATTCATTTACCATATCCCCCTACGACTCCCATCCTTCTCACAATCCTTTCCTGTTGTGTTGAGGGTTTATTCTTTCCAATCATAAGGCCACCCTCCAACTCCTTTGCACAGTTTGTGTCAGATGGAAATGAGGTTTCTCCATTTCTTTGGGGATGAGATGGATAAATCAGTGGATGGATGGATGGATGGATACATGGGGGGTGAAGTCTCCATTGATCAGAGATTACATCGCTGGTTGGTGGCTGTAAAACGCAGCGCTCTGCTGGCAGAAACCAAACGGGGGCTCACAGGAGTCTTTTCAAACCTCACCATTGTCAGCGAGGGATTATTCTTTGGGTTGTTATCCCATTACGCTGTAATGGTAGCAATTTTCTGCTTCGGAATTTGGCTTTTTCTGAAGGGGAAATACATGTCAGAATGTATTTAAATCAAGCATTTATCATCTGCAATTTGTAAAAAATTGTAAGATTAAATTTCCACGCCTGGCAACCTTTTAAGATGACTCTGAATTGTCTGCTAGATCTCGAAGGAAACTATGCTGAATGAGCTGTTTGACACAGATTCTTCTTTTTTATGTAAAGCAGACAACAGTATAGATTGAGAAGACAACGGGTATGAAGAGGTTGTTTTTACATCTCTGCTGGCTGAATGTCAGAATTCCTAAGGGATAATGTTTTGGTCGGATTCTTTGAATATTTCAGGAATTAATTTTTCCCCCTTGCAAGCAGAACTTCTTTTTCTTTATCATGAGCGAGCAGGACATCAACAAGGCTTTTCAAGTAATGCTCTTAACAGGTCATTAAGTTTTTTTTTTTTTTTTCAGGTTTTCTGTACGTTTGCCCAAACACTAAAACCTTGTGTCTTTCACGTCTGATTAGTGACACTTTAATAAAGTTGTTTAAAGTTCAGCGGACTGAATTTACCACCTTTTCTAATGTTTCTATGGTCACAGGGAAACGACCTGCATTCAGGCCTGTACGCAATCTTTTAAATGCAAATCCTTTAAAAGTAACTGTGTCGTTCGGTCTATGGGGGGACTCTCCCGACTTGGCCGAAAGATAAAGTGTTTTTTAAATAAGGCGACCACGGCTGTTTTTCTCTCTGTCTTCTTGATCTGACAGCGATTGACTAAGCCAGTCCTCGAGGCGTGACAAAAGCTTGGCAAAATCTTTATATTTCTTTTCCTCTTCTTTCCTCTAACTCTTTTTTTATTGGATGGGCCAAGGTGGACAAAGCCTGTCTTCTCTTCCACTTGATTGGGTCAGAAGGCTGAAGTTAAATGTTTGGTTCAAAATTGTCTTAGCATTCCCGGCGTCATGTTTTTTCCTTTCTTTTTCCTCCCCCCCCCCCTTCCTCTTTAAGGCGCTCAGGGAAGCTCGGAAAACTATGTCGAATCGGCCACAATCAAATCATTTACGGTGAGCTCACAGTGAAGGAATTAATGCATTTTATATGAGGATGCCGAGTCCGAGGCAAAGTATCCTCAGCAACATGTGAGAAAATGCTCCCTCTTCCCTTCTCTGTTTTACTTATTGAAATTATAGCTGTCACCCACTTCACAAGGAGGAGAGCCAGGGGAAGCAGGTCATTGACTTGATTTTCATGGGAAGGCTGATTCGGCCATTCAGGGTCTGATAGGTCCAGTATTGACAGCCCTTTTTACGTGAGGGGAGGGGAGCATGCCGCCTTCATTGTACCCACGGTTTGCTGCGGAAAAACAAGAGAGCGCCTGGGAGACAAAGACCTCAATGGGAACAGTAGCCCCTGTGTCCCCTTGCTTCTGACTGCTGCTGCTGGGAGGCTTGTGTCTTCCATTCTGGCCTCAAGTGCTACTCCCACCCTCTCTCAAACACCCCGCCAACCTCTTCTCCCGCTTTTTTTAATGCTGTGAAGTGGCTGCAGAGGTGTTGCTGTTTCACTCTCTGACCCCCCCCCCCCCCCTGACACTCTTCTCAGTCCCACTGCCTCTAAGCGCAGAAGTTATTTATCATCTTTATTTGCAGAAGAGTGTTTTCTTGTAACTCAATCCTGAATTACACTGGGAACCTCATTGCTGTTTTCAAAAATTCTCTTTTCCTTTTACTCTTCATTCGTACTTCTATTGGCAGCTTCCATCCAGAAACATAAGTTCAAGTCTTGCTCTCAAGCACTTACTCTTGTTTTAACAAGTTAATGTCAGCCAAAGAGTCCTGGCCGCTCATCAGAGCCTAGCACATAGGACTAGGTTTAAGGTTATCGGGTCAGTCTTATCGGGGCCTCTCTTTGAAGTAAGCTCTGGCTCCATTTTCTTCCTGATAAATACTAAATGTGGGTTTAGTGTGGGCAGACATCCAGGACGTGCGAGGGATGGAATAATTTCTGGTAGTGCGTAATACAGCATCTTCCAAAACACCATAGGAAATATCACAGAGCTTTGCCTGATACAACTATCAAAACCTTGACTGGATGCGACAAGATGCAGCACTGCTTCTTTTAGATGCAGACTGGTTATGTGTTTTTTGCCTCAAAGCATCACTTTATTGTTCATGCATACCTGGAAGTGCAGAACTAGGTGTTTAAATGACATGGATGAGATTTATACGTGGGATAAGTCACTGCCAGTCAGGCTTATTTAACTCATGCAACTACCACCCCTCATTTCTTTCTTGTCCTTGTACCTGGTCACTTCACGACACTTAGTTATTAGCACATTGTTACAAAGACACATCATTTGTTCCCATTTCTCTAGTGTTATTAACACACAACCCCCCACCCCAAAAATAAACACACTTTTCACAGACCAACAAGCTGATTCCCAAAAGAGATATGAGCAGAAAACAAGACCTTTTGGAATTTTTTTCCATTTTCCTAAGCACCTCACTTTCAGTTACTGTTCATCTGTTATAGATAGCTTTTTTTTAAGTCATGCTAATTATGCAAAATGATCAGATATGTGGAGTGCAGTAAAAAATAAGTGGAAAAAGCCGCCAGTTTAGGAAGCCCAGTGGAACAATTGCTCACGACTTCAAAAGATTACAAGAAAGTCTGTCTGGAAGCAACATACAGTGGCGGAAAAAAGTTTTCCGACACTCTTAAAACACAATCTCAAATATTATCATGAAATCATGAAAAATGATGCCGGTTGGAAGACGGTCCTGCCCCCTCCTTACAGCTTATGTTTTTAACAGAGCAGCAGGGTTGATCCTGTGGGTTTTATGAGCAGAAAAGAGAAACAGAACAGCACGGGCTGAACTCTAACCCCCACCCCCTGACTTGACTTCCAACCTTTTTGAACACTTCTTGACCTCTCCAACCTTTTGGCTAACCCAGGAAATTGCCGCTGCTCCCTCTGACAGCAGTCCGCAGCATCTTTCTGACGTCCGGTGAAAGAAGCGCGATGAGAACACAATAGAGAGTTTAATACTCTGAAATCATGCAGTGACGACAGTCTGAAATCACTGCCTGTGAATTTTTAGGTTAAAGACATCACAATGTTGATAAGCCAACTGGTAACCATTAAGCTTTTTTTTTTTAAACTCAAGCCTTCAAAGAATTTCAAGAACACACACACATCAACATCTTGGTTTTTTCTTTTTCTTTCCTTTTGTGACCACAGTGGCTCGGCCTGGCAGACTCTATCCTCTACACATCCCACACACCCTCCTCCTTCTCACGGCTCTCTACCCCCTCTCAATCTAAAACTGGCTTCTTTTGAAGTGCAGATTTTCTGGAGAAGTGATCCACAGCCCCTCCCCACCACCCAAATCTGTCTATTGATGTATCGGGTCCCCCAGCTTTCATACAGGGGGGATGTGGTCCTTCGATATTTGGTCGTGAGCTCTTTATCGTAATTTACTGTATCAGGGAGTGCTTCTCCCCTGGTATGTGGGGATTGAAAGGAATGGTCATGTGCTGAACTGATTAAGAAGTTGGTGGTGACCTGAGGTTAAACCCTTGGAGTTGGAGGAGGTGTGTGTGTAGAAAACACAAAGGGAGTGGGAGGGGGCATAGTGGAGGGATAAGGGTGGCAAAATGGGTCACAAGTAAGGTGAAAAAAATATCTCCAATCCTTAACGTCGCACTTAAGAGGAAGTGAAACTTTGCCGATACTGGGTCAAGGATTTATTCTACCCGCCACTGCTGAGGCCTCCACCCTAAAAAGTTGGAGTTAATGCCATTAAAGTTAACCTTTCTTTTGTCAGCCTGACTTGTTTGGGTAAAGCCACTTTTTCCTTATCATCCTCCATTAACTTGACATTACTTCACTCCCGTCTCTCCCCTCTCTGTACCCTCGCCACTTCTCATGATTCAAGGCACCGGCAGACTGTTTTTGTAGCTGGCTTGCCTCTTTGGAAGCCTGGAGTAAACTGAATGGTGACAGCTTTCTCTGCCAGACAAGTTGTGTGGCGCAGTGTCTGTATTGAGTCTAAGCTTGAGGTCCCCCCCTCTCCGGCCGCTCCCCTCCCCGTGTTTGATGAGAATCAGACAGATTTAGCCGAGGTTTGAGTGAGCACAGAGGCCGGTCGACCGGCTCTGTGCTGCCATACTAATAGTGGCACAGCCTGGGACCGCTGAGATTACGCATTACCAGGGCGAGATGTCCCAAACCCAGGGGGGAGGCTTTTGTTGCCTTCAAAGAGACGCCTGGTCAGTGTTTTCCACCATTAGTTTTCACATTGAATTAGATGACACACAATAAAGGGCAGGGACATGGGGGAGAGGAGTCATAAACTGTGACGCATCCGATCAGCCTGAAATTCTCCCCTTTCTTTTTCCATCCCATTTTTACAGCCGTTTAACTGTCGTAGAAATTGTTATTGGAGGATTTCCGCCTTTCCTTTTGACTATTAATTGAGGGCTGATGTCCTGCCTGGCGATGAACTCGCATTTAAAAAACTCACTGAACCTTTTTTGATGCTTAACTTAAGCCAGCTGAGCAGCACTTGCTCCTGCAATCCGATGTACTGGCATATTGTGTTTAATTTGGAAAAAAAAAAGTCTGTTAAAGACTCTTTTCTTTGAGCCTAAGTTGTCGTAACGGGAGGCGGATCGGAAACTTTTTCTCTCCCAAATTGCCGCTCAGGGTGTCGCTTTCTCAGCTTCAGCAGCGTGACACTAGCCTTATCAAAACTTGAACAATTTAGCCCCAAAAGTGAAGATGTCTCAATGCTGTCTTTGTAGGGATGCCTGTCAGTCATTGCACGCTGAAAGCCGTGCAAAATCGAGCTAAGTGGAATTAATGAGCGAATTGTGCCCCGGAGGCTTGAGCTGCCTCTGTCTTCATTTGTTAAAGTGAATGTTTTCACTGCAGCGCTTTTGCCCTGGCATAGGACTTGTTGAGCTCTCTGGGGTCCGGCAGGTAATTCCCAGGCATTTCCCCTTGTTTAGCCAAAGGAAAAAAGTAGCATTCACCCATTTTACCCATCCGGGTGTGTTAGAGTCATCAGGCATTTGAAAAACAGAAAAAAAAAAAAAGTTAATGTGAACAAAACTGTCCTTAATGCTTAATTCAGAAATTGTGTCCCAACCTGGGAAGTGTATTGAATCAGAGGCATCAAGTGGTACATTCTTTTTTGCATCTGTCACATTCAGCTTTCAGTAATGGGAATAAAGTTTACTCAAAGAGTAAACGCGTTTTCACAAATTGACAGCCTTTCCATTTAACTGTGTGTATGTTAGAGGGTGACCTTTCTTAAATGAAAATGTGCCATTAATTTCAGCTGTCTCCTCTGAAGACATATGGGGTCTTGTTTATATAAAGCTGCGATGGTTGGGTGTGTTATAAAGTTCTTCAATGTCTGAAGCAGTAATTCTCATAACATCCCGATCCCATTTCAGGTTTGGAGAAAAGACAGATGTTCCGTCTTAATCCTCGGTTACACATTAATAGCATTTATCATGAGTGTTATGCACATTTTCACAGAATCCTGTTTTTGACATTAACCTACAAAATTTCATTCAGTTTATTTCTTTTGTCTTTCCCCTGGAGTTGACAGACCACCAGCTTTTGCAGCTGTAAATGCAACCTCAATTTCCTTTCTGCATTGCACTGTGGGACAAGTCTAAATGTAATTAGGCGGCCTAAATTCACTTAATTTGCTGTCAATTACTGAATGAATTATTGGATCCATAAAAATGCAATGAAATAGCTCTTTTTTTTCTCCAAATCTTAGTGTCATATATCATTTGTTTTGTTTCGGAAACCAAAGATATCCAGGCAACTTTCACAAAAAGCACATAAAAAACCAAGCAACTCCTCACTGTTTCGCAGCTGCAACCAAACATTAATCTATATTCTTTTCAGAATTTCTGCAGGAAAATTAATCAATAATTTCACTGAATGTCTTTGTACTTTTGTATATGTGTGCACAAGGTCGGTGGGTGCTTTGTGGGTCTTAGTGGGGATCCTCCTGGGCCCCAGTGGGAAAATGAAAAAAAGACTCGTGCAACACTGAATCACTAGCCTTTAAAGGATTTCCACAGCCCTGAAAGGCAACTGTGATAATTCAGGCACGATCTACGCCGGTGGTCTTCCCACTGGCAATAACTATATTAGCAATTAAGAGACGAGGCTGAGCCGTGGTCGGAGCGTATGGCGGTCCCACAGATTGTCCCCTCTTCCCCCCAACGCGGCTAACTGTGGCCAGGCTTAATGGGCTGTGAGAAGACATCATCCATGTATTCTTTAACCCTCATTCATTATGGTCTCACCATAATAGATAACAGGCTGGAGATAATGTCAACTTACGATATAACGCCATGCACCGTGTTTATTTTCAGCCGCAGCCTCTCGACAGTTGTGCGAGATAATAAATGAGCAGATCACCGAACAGTTAAGTGCGACTGAAATTTAGAGTTTGAGCTTTCAGATCTGGTTATTTCAGCCCCCGATTTCAACACCTTCAGGTGCGGTGAGTGATGAAGGGGCCTGAGAAAGATCTCCTGATGCATTCTGAGTAATATTCTTCCACACAGGAATGAACTCAATTCAATTTGGACTAATTCACCAAGGGGATAACACAGGTTTCAGTCCACATTTAGTAAACACCTTTTATTTTGGATTAATTACAGACTTCAATTTCATAAGGCACTTTCATTTAAATGAACGTTTTGAGTAGAATTAAGCAGATCTTTTCTGTTTTAGAAGACCTGCTTAATGTATTTTCTGTTTAATCCACCAAACATACATTGTTGCATGTAATGGACGACTGCAGTTGATGTCCAAGGATTTTTGCAAACGCTGGTTTTTCCAAGTGTGTGTAAAAATGTAGAGTTGATAGTTTAGTATGTTGAGTGTTGAGCGATGACGTTCCTGCACAGGTTCAGGCTGTTGGCAGTTATGATTCTGTGTGTGACAAACACAAGGTCACTCAGCCTCTTCTGAGTCCTTTTTTCACTTTTACTGCAACTGAAAACATCACAGTCCAAATAGAAAGAAAAGAAAAAGAAGAGGATTTTAAAATCTGGCTTTTGTAGAAAGAATGCGCTCTGAAGAATACATTTGACACAAAAATGCTTGGTTTTCAATTGTTATTCCTTCTCAGCAACATTTTCTGCATATTTGAGGCTTGGATAAAGGATGCAAGTCAAAAGTCAAAGGGAACTTTATTGTCTTTCAAGCCAAACAGCAAGGAGTTTGTTTACAGCACAGCAAAACTGTTTCTCTCCACTCAATGTGAAGAAACAGACATAATACGGACGTAAATAGACATAAATACACAAGTAAATACAGAAATAGTGCAAAACATAACATACATTTAGAGTTAAAATAACAAAAGGTTATCCACAATAAATATCCGAGCACAGAACTGCACTATAGGAACACTGTTACTCCAGTACCTTCTTTTGCTTTAGGATTTATTGCAATATCTTTTTTTTTTTAAATTATAGAAGATATGGACCTGATTTGAAAATAAACATGCTCTCATTTGAAAAGAAATACTGCTCATTTGTTCCTGTGACTGATGAACCATCGTAGTAGCTCCTTTAAACAGGAGTGAGGCTTTTTCCTTCTCCATGTAGGGGAGAACAGCGTGCAGAATGCCGCTGAAAAGAGCAAGCTTACAGCAGAATAGCCCTTCATCACCATGCTGTTTAAGGAGCGAGAAGTAACAAATCCCCTCTGGGTGGTAATATCTCAGCTGGAGAGAGGAAGCTGGGCGCAGCGGTCCCCTCCATCTCGCTGTGCCACAGGTTGGCTGGCTGAAGAGCTACGGGGACTCCAGCAGAGAGATGGCTCTTTGATTCCTCTTTCTGTCACCGTATCACACCAGATGAATACATTTACTTATCTGTCCAGATGGTTGCCAGTCTTTCTGCAACCAGATCTTCCTTTTTCTGAGTTTTTCTCCTGTGCATCGCTCATCTTGCTTTGCACTTGCAGGGACTGAAGGTATTTTCTTGAAGTCAAGGATTCCTCTTTAGAAAAATTCCTTCGTTGTATTTGTAAAACACATAATGAAGCAGTTATGGTTGTTGGATGGCTGCTAGCTGTTTGCTGGCAGCCATTTATACTGGCAATTTATACTTTTTCTGCCCTTTACAAATATACAGTATCACTTTTTTTTTTTTTATTTAAGTGCATGTTCATTCCATTGTCTGTCTGCTAAGCCATTGACATGCACAAAGAAGTTTGGTTGCTTTGAGAATGTCGAGGCTGCATCCTGGAAATAGGATAAGTTCCTCAAAAGATCTTTAACGTTGGAAAAGTTCCCTCGGCAAGGTTTAATGACACGGTGCCATGGAAATCTAGCTGCAGAGGATCTTTTGCTGACTCGAAAATGCACCTAACATGGCACTTACTGGCAAGAAACTTTAATAAAAGTGTGCATCCAGTAATCCTTAAAGTAAGTTGTGCTTTTTCAGGCAGACATCTCATGGAAAATGAGAACTGTACAACTTTTCCTCCTGTCATGCAACTTAAAAGTTATTATATGTTGTGTTTGAGGTCATTTCCATGACTTAACATTCTACATTCTACAGTGTGACTTGTGCATGCAATGTCAACACTGAGAATATATGTTGTACAGCCCTATAAAAGTGTGCTTTTTTCTTTTTTGCTCTTTTGTGAATTATTTAGAAAAGCCTTAGATTTATATTGTGACTAGTGGGTAAGGTCCTGACCCCAAAGGTGGGAAACAAAGATTTGAGAAGACAATTTACAGCTTTTTACAGTCAATAACAATAAAATAAGCTATTTAAACTGACACATACATGTAGGTTGTGACCCGCTTTATCCGTGAAGAACCGTTCCAATGAGCTTGTGATGTTGCCTTTTTCACAGACTGTAAATTTCTTTTGGAAGGAACCGGGCTTTGATCCTAGAAGAGAAAATAAGTTGTCAATCATGTACCTGCAGTCGTTTAGATCATTTAGTTTTTCTTTCTTCTTCTAATTTTTACTCTTTTCTTCAACTTGCCTCCTCAACAAGTGTCTATGTGGTCAGAAAGTGTTTAGAAATTATGGATGAGCATATTGATTCCTTTGATGAGTACCCTCCCCCATCCCTTCCTCTTTCCTGGGGAGATTCATCTTCCAATCTGTGGTCCACCCCGCAGAGGCCCATGATTGGGGGGTGTGTATGGTGGGGAGAAACCAGGGATGACAAATAAAGGCTGAACTCTTGAATGGCAAGGTTCTGCTTCCCGTAGCTCTGTTTGCAGCGTGGACCCCGGAGGCCATAGCCCCTCGGCCCGGGGGGTTGTCAGTTACTGATGGCGCTGTTGTTGGATCCAGTGTGAAGGGGGCCGAAGAAGCCCCTCCACAATCCCACTTGTTAAATAGCATGAATTAATGAAGTGGCAGAGCTGGGAACTTCCTACCCCTGAGCGACTTGTGGAGAGGGGAAAAAAAAAAAAAGAGAACCACTTCCTTAGCATTTCTATGGGCCCCCAACTTCTTTTCATCCTGTCGGCTATTTTCTCCCCCTTTAACCCCCTCCACTCTTTTCCCCCCAATACTCAAAAACTTTTTTGGAAGTCCTTTAATCTCCAGGATTTATGCAGGGTTGGGAACAGCAACTGATAAGCGGTTTCTATAAGCAAAAAAAAAGAAGAAAAACAAAAGGGAGAAAAAAAATCAAATAATAAGATATCTTCTGCAGAGTCGCATATGTAAATGTGAACAGCGGTCATGGCTAACGGCGCGGAAAGTTGAGATGAAAGAGAGATGCAGACGTGAGTGTTTGTTTCTCCTTCTTTCTTTCTTGCTTCCTCCCTGAAATACATCCTGCAGACTGTTTTTTCCTTGCAGCTTATTTCACAGTTCACGTTCCAGCTTTGTCAAACCAACTATGCTTCTTTAAATATCATTTCAGGAGACTGTGCAAGGAATAAAAGTTGTCTCAGCAGCAGGACAGTGTTCCCGTGGTGCACCAGTCTCCAATTTTATTGCCGCCCTACCTTCTTAATATATGATATTTATTAAAGTCTTTCAGATTTAGTTGCTGGTTCACTAGTTTTATGTTACTTATGATGTCAGTCTTGCTACACACCTGATTTACAGATAGGCAAAGATACTGTAACACTTTTATAGATCTGTAAACTGCTGTGGTGATGCTGATGGATGGCAGCAGCACGGTGCCTCCAGTGCTGCTCATGATCACAGGGAGTGGTCGATTTAAATGCCCCATCAATAGCAAAGCTGGAACTACATTTATCAACTCTTAAGTGGAATAGTCCAAAGGATAATCCTACCGAAGGGAAATTCCTTCGTTTTCTGTATGCGTCTGGCTGAAAAGGCTCATACTTGTTGATTTAATGCACACTTAAAGCGCAGAGTTCACACATAGCAAGCGTAGCACGGCCTTGGGAGACGACACACGTGGATCCAAACATGCTTGCACCCCTCGTTCTCCCGTTTTGGGCAAACAGGTCAATTTTATGGAGACAGATTGGCCTTTAAGACTGCGGCTGCACCCAGACCTGGCTCATCTCAAAGTCCTCCGCAGCAGTCCCAGCAGTGAATCACAGAGATTCAGACCGTGCAGTCAACGCAGAGCACTTTGAGGCAAGGGCTGGTTGTCCGCCAGTTCCCTAATGGGACAGTGTTTATACTTTGAGTTTTTATCTGCTGTAAAGGCCCCTCCATCTTTCCAAGGGCTGCAAGATCTGCTGTAAGGCTTGATACTTCAGTGCAAATTGAGTAAATAAAGAAATGAAAGGAACAATCAGTCAAGGTGGGTGGAAAGGTAGCAGAAGGCTCGTCGCATGGCCAAAAATTGGCCTTCGATGGTATCTCCTCCCCATGAGCAGGCATTCATGCAGAGTCTACTTTGCTGTAGAGGAGAGAGTGTAAACATGGGTCCAGAACCTCAGTTCATTTGCTCACTTCAGGGACAAAAAAACAATGTGATCCCAAGCTTCGATAGGGAGATTTCCATCAGACCTTTCTTCCAAGAGAGCAGAATTTTCATGGCGACTCCTGTGGGCAGAGTAACTGATGTAGACATTTCAATGTCTGAGTGCACCAATTTTGAAGGCGGCCATTTAATGCAGTTATTACTGGGTGATTATAGTTAGCTGTTTTGGTCGTGGGCAATTACTATTCATTCATTTAGCATTTTTTCAAGCATATCAAATCTATTTTCAGCTTCATGTAGAAGAAACAACTTTCATGGCTGGCAAATAAACATTAACACTTGAGCAAAGACCCAAAGCCTTGAATGAATAAGTTGAACCCAGAGGATAAAAATTTATTCTGCAAACGAGAGGTGGAAGATTACACAGTCATGGATACAAAGAACAACATAGATTTAGTGAATCTAGTTTTAGATACAAATTTTTGTTGATGTAAGTAATTTATGCAGTTGCAGCTTGAAAATATGTGGGCGACTAACATTTGAAGCATCAGTCAAAAGCAATGAACCATCAAAACAGGAAAAGAAGTAGAATCAAAACATCAACAGTCAAAATGAGCTATTTCTATCCTTATGACATCAAAATTAGCTTCACAATAGAGACTAACAAATTAAGCTTTTGTGTCACTACACGATAACGTCATGATAATCATCTCGATACGTGGTGAGGCTCAACGATGTTGACACTCAATTTGTGACCTTGTCAAAGCTTGACATTGTTAGCTTGGCCAAAACCAGCCCGGGAAGGGGGGAGGAGAGGGTGGAGGAAGACATTAATCTATGGAATTTCAAACAAAAGATTGTTGCATCAAGACCCTTGTAACATTTATGCTTCTCTATAGAAAACATCTGACTGCCTCTGGATACTTGGCAAATTTCTGAAAAATTTGACCCCAGATTGTGACGCTGCAAGATTTAAAGCAAGTGTGCAAACAAACCTTTTGCACACTTTCTGATGAGTGAAATTAAAGCACATTGGTCTCCAATAAGTGGCTAAAGTTTTGTACATTTTGGGTTCAAATAAAAAAACAAGCGACTTGAACAAACAATACAAAAATACTTTGGTTGGTCGTGTCTTTATTGAGGAAAATGATCCAATATTATACTTCTGTGAATGACAAATGCGTGTGAACCCCTGGCATTAGCAGTTCATTTAAACAACTTGTGCGTTTTTTTTTTTTTCCTTCTCACGTTTTATTTTCTCCAGTTAAGACAACTACTTGTTTTACTGAATTACATGAGCAGCCTAGTCTGCACCACTATTCTTTAGTTTATTCCCTTTTCCAAGGGAATCCTATTTCTTTTTTTGCAGTTTTTCAAGAGATTTCAAAGTTTAATCATCACAACAGATGTTTGAGAACAAATGCACCAATAGAGCAAACTAGAGGCCTCTTATCTTAATGTGAACCATCACAAGAGACTGGATAACAGTAGTTTGCATGGGAAATTTGCGAGAAGAGAGCTATTCTTCCTCAACAAGAACATATTTTTCATCTGTAGCAATGTTTATTAGTTAGTTTAGTAAATTATGAGCATGTAAATATGGCAGGCGCTGGATTTTATCTGGCAGCATGGTTTTCTTTTTAATGCTTATATGCCCACTTTG
This sequence comes from Atherinosoma microstoma, assembly GCA_037177055.1. Lineage (NCBI taxonomy): Eukaryota > Metazoa > Chordata > Actinopteri > Atheriniformes > Atherinidae > Atherinosoma > Atherinosoma microstoma. The sequence goes on along the minus strand of JBBBVU010000007.1, from coordinate 8,577,010 downwards.
TGTAATGTTGTTTAGTTTAGATATACAGAGTGCTGGTGAAATATCTCAGAATTTACAGATATGAAACAAAATACATGTTGCTTTCCATTTAGATAAACTTTTTCAGGCTCAACATGAAATCTTCCCCATTCCCTCTACCAGCTTGGTAGCTGGCATATCACAGTAGCACTCCTAGAATGAAGCAATGAGCAGGTCATAGACTCTTCCCTTAGATAAAACACTGGGAAGTGACCAGCTCAAAACTGGACTCAAGCGGCATGCCCATTATCTCCCTGCTGTATTTCCTTGTGAGGGCAGCCCCCCCGCAGCTGCTGACTCTCACCCCCCACCACCACCACTGCAGCTGCATGTAGTCACGTTAAACTGGCTCCTGGTTTTTTTCAATTAGAGGGAAGGAGGGCCTTAGTTAGCGGCCCTTTGAGAATTTTATGAAATTAACCAATTAGGAGCTGCTGGGTAGTGAGATAGACGCAAGAAAAGGAGAAGAAAGAGCCTTCTCTTATTCTCTCCCTCTTTCTTTCACACACTAACACCACTCTCCCAGAGCCCAGCATGGATTAATCACTCTGTCTGAGCGAATGAATGGTCGTTCACATCACTGAGGCCTGTTTTTTTACAATTAAGTAGTCCGACAATAAAATTCACGCCACAGAGTCTGCTCAGGCATCCATGGTTTGTTCTGGACTATTTTCTCCTCCTGTCTTTTTGGACTTTTTCCCCTCTATTCCTTTAACATCTTCACCCCCACTTTTGAAGACAGTCTCTTTCTTGCCCCTTATCCTTTTTTTTTCTCTTTTTTGAATTCTTTTTCCATTTTCTTCTATGTTTTTTTCTGAGAAGAAGCAGAACCAGATAATGAAGTGAGGAAAGGTCCCGGTCCATTAGTTACTGATGGAGGAGAGCAGCAGATTTGAACAGCTCTCATGTGTTATTTTTTTTACGATGTCGAGTCAGTTTTGTTGAATTGCACACACGTAAACACACTGATGTGCTGGCTCATGCAGCCACATACACAGCAGTAAGATTCTGCACCACAAATATTCAGCGGTGTTGAATTTAGTAAGACTTTGCCATCATTTTGTTTCTGGTTACAGTCTGTTTTATGCTGAATGATATTTTTGATCTGTAGGAGATGTGTTTGTTTTTCGTTGAGGAGCGAATGCCAGCAGATGGCTCATTTTTGGTGGGAATGGCAGAAAAATGAAAGAAGGGGGATAACTGGCAGCTAATTTAACAAAAAATTTATATATAAATCAATTAATGGAAAGGAGATAATATCTACGAATAAAACCCAGAAAAATAGAGCAATAAATAAATATCTCATTGTATACAGCATTCTGTTTTTCAGGTTTGGTACTTCTTTGGTCAACTAATCTGATAAAATGGGAACCAGACAGCATTTTACATGAAGGAAGATTTTAGGCATTTTAATAGTCTAGTTTTTGAAAGTTCAGAGAGTTCACATCCTCATACGTTACCCTGAGCACTCTTAAAAACAAAGCAGTACACAATGGAGGGAATATTTAAGGAGGCCTGAAGGGCACCGTACATCGTCTCTTCAGAAAAAACACTAATTTTAATACTCCTCCTTAGTTTATTACGATCACCGCTTCGCTCTCTTCGCATAATCCGGATTCTGGGGGTGACTTTGAGGCAGAAATTGGGAGCAGAGAAGACATCGGTGGGAGATTGAGACAGTACTAATGAATAAAATGATGCCACCTGAGTTGAGTTTCAGAAAAAAAGAAACCTAATCAGAGACATGAAACAAGCGCGTCCACGTGAATAAATCAAACGAACGTGCACCGAGTCATGCAGACAGCAGACAAATGTCAGAGGACAAACGGCGACTTGTGTCCAGCATTACGGGCAGTCATATCCCCCTGAGAGTTAGCGTTTACTACAAAACAAATAACAGGAAGCCCTGTTGGCTGAGCTGAGAGAATTCCAACAATCCCCACCCTTGTGTTTCGTTCCTTCCCTTCTTCAGCTGACTTGACTTTACGACCTCCTTCAGCCTCGTGTCGCCTCGGTCAGATGTGGCCTGAAGTGGTTTGACACTGAGCGGGGGAACTGCCTATTGTTTCAGTCGCATTGTGGCTTTAGGGACTGTGTGTTTGTCCAGTCCTTGCCTGATTTAGTAGCAAAGACCAAAGATGGAAAGGTAGTAGAGAGAGTCCTTTTTACATCCAAGTTCCACAAGTTTTTCATTGAAAACACAGTGAAATAGAGAAGGAGCATGACTACTCTGGCCCTCTGTAAACTTCAGTTGTCCTTGGGCCTCAGCTGCTCTTTGTCAGACTCTTTTCTTCTCTTTTCTTTTCTTTTCTTTTCTTTTCTTTACTCCTAATCCAGAAGTGGAGTTTAAGTTGGAATCTCTTGTTTCCATCTCAGATCTTCCTCACTCGGGTCAAAGGAATCTTTTTTTTTTCCACGTAGTGTTCTTTAAAGTCATTTGTAAGAGTGCTCTGCTGAAAGCTTTTCTTCCTTTGAAGCTTTTGTTTTAAAATTGAGAAAGACACCAGTTGAAAGCTGTCACATTTCCTCACTTGGCATCACAGCAAACATGAGTTGAGGAATCATTTTGTCTACTATAAACAGTCCTGTGATTGATAATTAGGCCAGCTGTTGTCTCAAACATATGGCTAGAGTTTTTTTCTGTAGTAAAAAACAACATAAGACACTTACTTTTGTTGTTAATCCTCACAGGTTCTGTGTCTCTTTCTGTACATGAACAATTAGTTTCCATGAGGGGATAAAAATGCTCATTTTAAATCTCACATTCTTGTAGAGCTGACATTAAGGACACATCTTTCACGATCGTTGTGCTTAAATCAAGCAAACATGTAAAGTCCTGGGCCACCTTTCATTTCTTTATATTTAGTTTCCAAGCAGTCAGACTTTCTTTTACACATTTAAAGTGGTCTTGAGCAATTGTTCTGCAGCTTTCTGAGGATCTGGGAATTGTTTCTTTATTCACTCAGTTCTAGTACAGTCCTTTCACCTGACCATTTTCAGTAGAATGTGTTTTTCAGGCCTAAAAACTATCCACAGCACATAAAACATTTCTAAAGTGATGTCCTTAAGAAGAAGGAGCAGATCCACCAAAGACCTGACACAAGACCTGAGAGATGCATCTGGACCTTCGGTTGATCCATCCTTTGTTCTCTGAAGCCTCGTCAATATGCTCTCCATAGAAGGATGACTGACAAGAATCCATTTTTAAGGAAGAGAAACAGGGAGAATAGGCTGAGTTATACCAAATGACACAAGAACTGGACTGTAAATCAGTGGCAGCTGGTCCCATGGAGTAACAAATCCTCCACAAGCCTGGATTGAAGCAGTGTGGGATCATGTAGACAGACAACAGAACAAAACCAGCCAATATCCAAAGAAGAGCTTTGGCAAGTCCTTCAAGAAGCCTGGAGAACTATTCTTGAAGACTACTTCAAGAACAAGAAAGCTTGTCAGAGAGGGTTCAGACTGTGTAGAAGAATAAAGATGATCATAAGCTGATTAGGATTGTACTCCTTTTTGCCTTATTCGTGTTACCATTTGTGTGTGTATGTTTCAACAAATTGCATTACCTATTTCCCATTTTCCACCAATATATAAAGAAATTACGGGTGGCTCAACTGTCATAGGACATCAAATCTTGAAAACAACGACTAGTTTCAGGTGAGCTTGAAAAATCGAACTAATGAAAATGAAGGACTTTAAATTTTTTGTCCTTCAAGAGCTTTTTGTTAAAAATACTTCAATCTTTGCCGTGCACAGTTGGTTGCAGTTTGAGCTAAATCTGGCTCAACTCTGTTTATCTTCTGAAAATGGATGCAGTAGAGCTTTTAATTAGTGTCAATAGTGGTTCCATTATTTCATTTGTTTTTGTGTCATAGGTTACAGACTGCGTGCTTTGTAGCAGAAATACCCTCGTGTTACACTTGTGGAACACATGAAAAATGACCAAGACTTGGTACTCTAAATTTGCCTTCATCATACTCCAAAAATAGATCCTGATCACCCTAGGAGAAGTTTAGTGTGATTTATTCTGCAGTTTATTTGCTTTGTATTTCATTTGAACAAAAAAAAGAAAAAGCTGGGCTCTCCTGACAATGTTTAAACCAAACAAGAGCATAGATTTGAGAGGCCTGCTGCTTCATACTTCAGCATCAACCAACTTTGGACAATGTCATCAAGATGGAAATAAACAGCTTGGCCGAGTGAATGCGGAGAGGTTTGCAAAACTGATTACAGGCCTTCGATTTCTAGCCCACACTTGACCAAAGAATCAACATATTCACTGTAAAACATTTCAAGAATAGATGAGAAGAGAGGCCGAGCAAGGAAAAAAAAAAAACATAAGAAGAGAGTGTTTAACAGAAAATAGCAATACTCTCTTGGATTGCCAGCTACAGGGCGTTTGCCAGTAACAACATTGAGGGGAGTCTGTTGCAAAGAGGAGTGCACTCCTTTTTGGATAGATTACATTTACAACCTTTGTTGAACTCTGCCCAAGAAAGGGGGGGAAAGCAAACCACCGTCACTCTTCTGAGAGCCGTGGCAGCATGGTGCAAACACTCTGCCCTTGTCTCAGCTCTTTCAGTATCTCTTAAAAGCAGATTTTCCACATTTAGGGTATTTGGGGTGAAGGCTTTATCCTTTGTGCATTCCCTCGGTTTGACTTATTGAGGATAAATGGCATCTGCAATCTGTGTTTGTTTTCATTTGTGCGTGCGCGTTGCATGCTAGTGTGTGAGTGTAGGTGAGATAATGCAGAATACGTCAGCTGCAGCTTAGATTAAGTTTAGAATATGTTGAATGATTCACTTCGGGGTTATCTTAATTCTTTAAGATAAGGTGGACAGTTCTCAGACTCCCACACTCTCACTGTTCCTCCATCATCACTGTCTTGGATCCTACCTGCAGTCTGCATGATGGCAAATTAGTGTCAGTTATGGGAATCTGCCGCAGCAATGCTCAGACAGTAACTGACCTGTTTAATCAGAAGTTTTCCAGATTGAGCCTGAGAGCTCACAAAGTGCACAGTATTCATTAGGCAAGAATTACGCTCGGTTTGGGTTTGGTTCCAATGCATATGTTACAATGGCCTCAAATGGCCATAGTTGAGGCTCGAGCCAATGAGCTATTCTCCACAGACAAATGGCAAAACTATAATACCACTTATTTTCTTAACCCTGGCCAAAATACAATGAACATCTGCAAAAATAACACATCTTAATAAGAGTTTCCAAAGTGCTCTCCACAGTTTGCTTGACGTCACTTCTCCCCTCCTTTCTTTGCCATTTTTTTGCCCCCAGTTTCACTTTGTTACCCTTAAAAACTTTCCCCACTTCTCACCCAGGCTCTCCCCGCTCACAGTGACAGAGATCATTCATTAGTGCCCCATATTTGTCCATGCCGGTCGGCCTACTCTAAACAGAGCGGATGAAGCAAACACCCAGGAGTGTCTAATGGCCTCCCCAGCTGTTGATGCACTAATTGCGGTGGCCTCATCTGTCTTTGCGGCCTTGATGGATCTCTGAGAACAGTTGCAGAGGAGACCGATCGCAGATGAGACCATGCATGCAGAGTTATGGTTTGCATATATCACTCCGTGTTTTTGATAAATCGTTTCCTTTTCCAAACACAGCTGCCTAGTCCAATTTGGGTCTCTTTCCACTCTGTGCTGCTGCTTCAGGGAAAAAAAAAGAGATTTTGTGGATAAATGTTAGTGTCCATTCCCACCTGAAACCACTCAGAGGTGCCGCACGGGATACAGTGTGGGATGCAGTATCCATGTCCACCCTGACATCACCATTTGACTACCCTTTATGGTAAATTATTAAGCAGTCGTCCTTTTCGTTGACATGCTTGCATTCGAGACTTAATTTCTTGGAATGTGCTGTTATGCAGCGTATAATTCAGGACAGCGTTCTTAAAACTACCAAAAACATACCACATTCAGTGACTTGAGGGGGCAATAAATTCACATTTAAAGCCCTATACGTTTGGTGAATGTTGACTTTGTGTCACTGTGTTAATGTGGATTTACCTCCACATACTTAAATTCCACTCCTGCTAGGTCCCCTCTGGTATGCAGTAATAGCCACAGAACATAAAGTACAACACTTGTGTGGTGTTTGTCATTGTTTGAGAGGTTAATCTGAGGCCCCTCATGGTGCTATGAGAGCTTTATGAACACAGCAGTGTGCATGATATACTCTAATCATTGTGTTACACTGGACTACAGTTACAGAGTGACACAGCATGAGCAGTCACCCATGCTTATTCATCACCACCTGCATTTATCAGACATTCAACATTGAAATATTTTACAATTGCCAACAATTTAGCTACATCAGCAAACTTCAGCTTCACAGCAGGAACTTAAGCACGGATATGGAAGAAGGGTAAATATCTACTTCCAGTCAAGTAAATTTGTATAATGCAGGTGTTTTAGTTTGGTTTAAAAGTAAATATAACAATTCTGATGACTCTGTGAGTCCAAAAGCAGCTGTAATGCCAAAGCAAATATTTTTAGAGTGATTGTTTAGATGGTTTTTAATCTGATGTTACACTTGTGAAAGGAGTGTTAAACCATTATAAAGGGAAAAATACTCCCATAACTAGATTGTAAACATTGTCATCAGTGGATTAGATATTAGGGCTACACAGTATAAAGACAATCATTATTGAATAATGGCATAATATAAATATCAGACATTTTGGTTTGACAAATGCAGGTCTATGATAGCTGTATTCCTATTAGAGAAAATTAATATTAGTATAGTATACATGGGTGCAAAAGTGGAGTGATGCTCTCGTTAATACATTTGAGATTCGCACCATATGTGAGAATATTTTTGTTTATATATATTGATTGGCATATTATCATCTCAGAGTTCAGAAAGGTCACATATCCTATGTTATCCTAATATTATGAAGCCCTAGATGACATTGTTTATTCCCCTCTCTACCAAACATTTAAGAAGTACAGTAATCTGTTAATGAAATGAAATCAAATAAATTCAATGGAAAAGAAAAAAAACACCTTTATTAACCCCTGAAGAAAAATTGGGTCTAAAATATGAAAAATTGAATAAATTAGATGTGGATATATAATTGTATTTCATATCAATAATGTATTTAATTGAATGTAATAAATGAAGAAATTTAAATAGTGAAGAATTGCTACTTGATTTGCTCCTTTTAGGGATACAATGGCAAGAAAAAATTGCACATCATTCAAAATTCAACATACCGGTATTTGTCGTGGGAATAACTAAATGATTAAAGATTAAGTGATATCTATAAAGAATAATAAAGTTGAAGGAAGATATTTTATTAAACTTTTCAATGCAAAATGACACCTTTTTTTTTTTACTTCTCAGCTTTTACTGCTCCAGAATGGCAGAAATGTCATGATGCAGAAGTTTGGATGGTCATTGCTTTGCAACACTTCTTTTGGCAAGAATCACTGCCTGTAAACACTTCATGTTGCAGCGAAGAGTGTTTTTGTCTTGTTTTGGGGATTTTTGCTCATTCTTCCTACAAAAGGTTTCTAGTAAACTTCTTTTCTGAGGTCAGCCAAAAGGTTTTTTGATGATGTTTCCAGTTTGGATTTTGAAGTGTGTTTAAGCCGTTATATTGATCACACTCTTTTATCTTTCTTCTGTTTTCTTTTTAGCAAAAAGCTATATCATTTGTTTCCAGAAACTGCTCCTGAATGTAAGCTTGCCTCTAACAGTGAATTATTGCTTGGCTGCAACACTAGGTCAAAGCATGGCAGCTCAATTCCCTTTTTCTTTTAGGCATGCTTTTGCTCGCTACCCCCACATAAAGAATAATTAAATATAGTCTATTTTCAAAATGCAGCGAATGTATTGATTTCCAAACTCATGACTGAAATCTTTGGTGAAGACAAAGAAAAGGCTTTCTTCTGATGACACATCCATTTATGTTTGTTAGTGTCACCGTAGAGCAATGCACTGGAACTTTAAAGTCAATTGAATTTTCTTAAAGATTTTTTGCACGCTTTCTTGAAATCCTACATGCAAAGGTCTCTGTAAAACTTTGGTTTCACAGACCTCAACTTGACTTACACCATCCCTTTTAACTGCTCTTTCTTAATTACATTACAAACCCAGGAAACAGTTATCTGGAAACTTCCTTTCAACTAACAGACCTCTGTGGGCATCAGCTGGTTTTCTTCTCAGACTGCATGCCGCTTATGGGAGCCCATATCTTCTTATTGCTGAGAAAAGGCACCAGGAATTAAAATTTATTGTAAAACTTTTCAATTTGCATTATCTGAGCTTTTTGTAATGGTTCCAAAGATTTTTTTTTTAAATTACTCAGGACATTAAAACTAACATTTCATCATTCGGTTCACTCACTCAATGTTTTAATGATTCAGCTGCATTATAACTTCCAGGTTTGTGTACTTTCTCACACTTTCTGTTTTGACTGAACACAGTCTGAGTCTGACTATATATCCTGCTGTTTCATTGATGTGATGAACAGAAATGACATAACCTTGCAATATCCTCTGTGAATGTGTTACCAGAGTAACGGAGAACTATTTAGGAATTTTATTCATCGGCGCTCCATAAAGATAATGTTGTTGCTCCCGTTTTTCCCTTTGTTGGTGAAGATAGGATGGATGGTGAAAAATAATGTTGAAATGCTTTGAAAGTGACTAAAGTGAGAAAATGTGTTTGTCTGTAGGCAGGAGATAAGGAGAAGGCGAATTAGATACAGTGTTTTAGCAATGAAATCGATAGGCGTGTCAACCGCATCTGCTAATGCTATCAAATAACCCTCAGTCTGCTCGCCTCTCACACCTAACAACTCTCTTGTTAAAATTCCATTCATGGATCAGTCCAGTCACACATTTCTCACACTGATCCTTTCCTGGTTTAGATCCTCGGTTTGGCAGAAAATAAACAAACCAGCAGTCATCGGTCTGAGATTATGTCAGAATCTTCTCACGGCGCGACAAAAAAAAAACAACCCTCGAGTCCATTTGGTGTTTGTTTCACGTGAGCATGTTTGGCTTTCAAGTAATGAGCCCGATCTCTAAAGGTGCTCAGCAGGCCAGGGAGTGCATTTGACAATTCCATTCTCCGTCTGGCTGACCCTAATCTGGATTAGTTGATTTTCTTTCCCTGGATTAACAGCTTGTGGTTCAATCAAACATCACGCAGCCCAGTGAGTTTGAATCGTGGCATTACTGAGTGCTGCTGGGAGGTTGAGGCGTAGCTGAAAAAGCTCCAAACTCAGTGTTTTCTTCGTGGGAATCCAACCCTCGGCTGTCCGGCCAAACCATCTGGCTCAAAGAGATTTTTTTGGGGCCTGCCAGGTTTTAAGGCAACCATCCAATGCAGAGGTATTCCTGGACAATATAGAAACATATCAGCTAATGAGCTTTGAAGACTTGAGCACAAAAACATTCTTAAGAAGTACTTTTTACTAAGAAAAATCTTTACAGACAGAAATAAAAATATAGACATATAAAATGACACCATAGAATTGCATTTATACTAAATATTTTAAAAATGTAGGAAAGAGACCTATTTTTTGGTCTTTTTTTAAGCTAGCTCTGCTAACTTGTTTATTATCCAGTTTCAAAATGCCTCGATTTTGACATTTTCAATTGTGTTTTGGCAAGAGATTTACAAACCAGAGAGATTTGAGTGATCAGTCAGCTTGTTTTTTTTTTTTCTATTCTCTTTTATACTAACACACGAAAGCATTCTGAAATGTTAAACGTAGAGAAAGTGTTTAGCTATTCCAGTGACACCATTAGCCTATTTCTGTTGAAGCTGCTTCGAAACTACTTGAGCAACGATAGCGTCTGCATGTTTTGAAGGCTATATCTTGAAGAGAAGGACTCGAATAAGAAACACTTCTTCAGTTTACAACATTTAGGTGCCCTTGAGGAAGGCACTTCACCACTCACTCAAGCCAAAACTGCTTGAATAAAGGCTCACGGTTGCCAGAAGTACGTGGCCGCTTTGGAGCGGGCACCTTCCAGGTGTGAATGTGTATAGCTGTGAAAATGTGAAGTACACTACTTGAGTGTTGGCTCAGCAAAACCTCTCCCCGGGTAGAAAGATGAGAATTCAATGGTCCACTGATGTACAGAGCCTTGTGTCAGATGGAAATTATATCACCCTAATAGAAAATAACCCCCTCGCTGTGTGACAGGCTGGTGTGCTAAATTTTTACTGACTGGAGAAATGGAATACAGTAGGATTTGTTTTTATTTTTAGAAATATTTTGGTATTTTTCTAAACTTTTGGGCTATTGTTTGAATAGGTAATTAACAGTTGTGGCCAAGAGTTGGATTTACTAGAAACCTGAGAATCATGTCAGGAATCTCAAGTGAAAGAGGAGCTCTCACATGCAGAGGAAAAATAGAAACGGGAATTAAAACCCAGAGAGGGAGCGGTCAGAGTGATGTGCACGTGAGTGGATGAAGTGAAAGGCTGTATAAATACTTTTTTTTTTAACTGTGCAATATGCACAAATTCTTAAAAATTAAATAATATTTAAATTATTCTCAAATCCTCTGATCTGTAAAAGGAGTCATAAAGGTGAACAGAATATTGCACATCTAAGTGTGTGAAAAAATGAGCTAAATCAAAGCAGAAGACGCTAAAATTTCCTCAAGGTCCTCAACTAAAAATAATAGTCCTGCGATATAAGGTTTTGTTGAAACTGCCTTAGAAAAGTGTTCATTTAACCTTGAAGACATTATCAAAGCTGAAGTCGGAGGTGCTGTTGAGTTGTCTTGCATTAAAAAAAGTGGTTGTTATTTTGCATACCATCATTAGGTGAGACTATATTATAAACTGATGAATTAAAGGCTGCAAAGAAAAAAAAACCTTTTTCTTTAATGTGGTCTATTTGTTCAGAGAACAATAAACAGTATATTGAATTGGTAAGCTCATATTTCAAACTATGCCTGCCACCTTAGCGTGAGGTTACCATTTATATGAATTTCTTATGCAGCACTTAAAATGTATGGCACATAAGAAGCTTCAGAGGGCTAGTAGCTGTTCTTTATGTCCACATCAGATATTTAGTGTATTAGTTGACCCATGGACCAATCTGGGACAACTGTGGAACAAAGCCAGCAGAACAGCTGAGGAACAGGCTGAAATACAGTGTGGACAGGATGGGAAAGTGGAAGGAAAATAGCAGCAGAGGTGACAAAAGGGGCCCAAGTGACTTTAGAGCCTCACTTGTCTTCTTCTGCTCTCTCAATTGCTGCCCTCATTCCCTTTTTTTCCACTCACTAAGTCCCCCCCTTTACTTTCAGCCGCATCGTGCCAAGTGGTTGATTTCATCCATGCATGTTGGGCCAGAGCTGTTATGGGGGGGTAGGACTGATGGAGGTGGAGGTGGTGACTGGTCCTGTCGGTGACCAGATCATATGTGACACTATAAGCCCTTTTAGCCCGATGCAGGCCTTCTTAAATCCTCTTCTGTGCAATGACTGACAGCAGCCAGACGTTCTCTGGCTTATACTCTCGAAGATTTTTTTTTTCTTTTCTTTTTCACCTTCTGCCCTGGATATCGTGCAAACATCAAACCAATGTTTTCATCATTTGACATTACATCAACAACTCTGGCACATATGGTGATCACATTGATTTTTTTTTTCTCCCTATTTTTTTCTTTACAAATCTCCAGAAAGTCATATAAATGGTTTTGACAGTTTGTAGGTAAACCTTGTCTCTGTTACATTAACTTATTGTTGACACTGTTAAAACTGCCTCAAACAGCAAAGAGAAGCACATTTGAGTTTTCTAACGTTTTAGATACTCTGGATATAATCTTACCTCTTGTGTATTTGTGTTATCCAAAGCCACTCAGTCTAAACATATCTCACAAAGATTGTGGTTCTGAACACGATCTGCTTTTCCCAAGGCGCATTGTTTAAAATGTTCTGTAAATGTTGAATTAGGATGCCACTTCTCAGGGCCCAGTTTGTGTGTTTGCTTGGGTGTGGAGTGAGTTTTGGACACGTTGTTTATCTTGTGTTTCATCTCCACATTGTTTGCCACAGATATTGATAATGACTTATGTTTTTTGCTTTGTCTTGTTTTTTGTTGCTGATTTTGTCTTGAGACTAAACAATTTCCTCACTAGTAAACACCATCCTTTATGGACTTTGCTGTTCTCCATTTTAAAAAGCTTTTTCGTTTCAGTTCCCATGTTTGAAGAGTCGGAGAGATGTCCAAGCTATTTTGTTGTCTTAGTATTTCTTTCTTTCAAATCCCCCAATATCCACAAGCATTGTTGTCTAGTCAGTTTGTCTCTCTTTCGGGGGTACGAGTCTGGAGGATATTTTCTTAAAGCAACGAGTAGTAGAAATGAAAACCAGAAGTTGTGTGTTGCCTCTTCTCTTCCCCTCCTCTCCCAATCCACAATATACATGTCAGACCTGCAGGAAAGGTCATCTAACAAATGACACCCTTGTACTAAACTGCAGTTTGACCCCATTGTAACCAAAGGGCTCCCACAATGCAACTGCTCCGAGGAATAAATCATCACCTTCTGACCTCGCGCGCTGACCCTCTAAACCCCGGAGAAAACCCAAAGGTGTAATGGATGGCAGCAGATACAGACAGAATGGAGGAGGAGAGTGAGAAAAAATCTCTTAGAGTATGAGCTGCTTCCTCTCTCATGGGGTGTCTATGGAGCCTTTATGAGTTGACAATTAATAGTCTCTGTAGGTTTCCTGAAAGCGGAATTGAGACGAATTGTCTCTCAGCTATTCGGCTGCATTCAAGCGTGCCACCAGACAAAAAGAAGAAAAAGAAAAGAAAAAAAGAGATGGCTGTGAAGGCGAATTACCCATAAGGCTGTTTTTGAAACATTTCCTTTTTGTTTTGCAGACACAAGCCCAATGGGAAGCCCCCCGTTGCACACACAGAAATGCACACACCACCCACAGAAGTGACCATATCGAAAGCTAGACATCTGCTTAAACACAGACACTTTAAAATAGTGATCTTTCAACAGCTCTTCTTTTTTAAGAGCCATTTAGCCACGGGACTGGTGAGGGAAAACAGATCATATAGAGGCTGACATTTGTTTGTTCGTGCTTGACATCTGAAGGCAGAAATTATATTCACTCATTTCAGTAGCCGCAGAGCGACATGCTATACGTCAGTCGTTTTTGCTTTACAGACAGCGAGGCATTGATGTTAAGGCCGGGCAGTAAATCAAGAGCAGGGTGCCTCAAATTATGTTGAACTGTAGAGGAGTGAGAAGTGAAGCTCTTGCTCCGTGGAGAAAGTTTTGGCTCACATCTGTAAAAACCCAAAGGATGAAACTGGGAATTGCCATGAACGGTGGGAGATAATGAAATGTGCAGCCAACACGGGAGGACGCTTGAACTTTTCCTGTTTTTGTAAAATCTACTAATGATGTCTTAAAGCCCTAGAATACGTCCTTGGCGGCAGAATTTCTTCCCATGCTTTTTTTGTCTTGGGGGTTGAATCGCATACAAATGACTTGTTAATTAAGATGGATGGTAGTTCTAAAAAGCTCATCTTCATGATAATAAGACAAAGTTAAACATGTGAAGCCTTGTAAGACCTCCTTGTAGCTTGGAAGTACTTTTGGAAGTATGTGTGCGGGCAGAAGGGGGGGAAGGGTGCCTTCAAGCATTGCGCATGTATGAATGAGCATGTCATCGCCTACCATGTGATTGGTGCAAAGTTTGCATTTTCATCCATGTGCATCTATGTGTGTGAGAAAGTGAAAAGAGAGGCAGTGCAATCTCAAGGCCCTCCAGTCTGTTTCCATGAATGGCCTCAGCGGGGGGAAACTGTCCCTCATTGTCAAGTTATTTGGCAGAAGTCTTTTTTTTTACGCCACCTCATGTTAAATTCATCAACATTTCTCCATCATTTTTTTTTTCCTCTTGCCCCTTAGAATGTCTCCAGATCAAGTTTTCTTGCCAAACTGTTTCCTGCTGAGGCCTAAATGACCACGGCAGATGTATAGTACGCCAAGAAAGCAAGGTATTTCATGATGATGAATGAAAATGGAATAAGGTATATCTTGGCTCAGGAATAACAGGGTTGAATCATGTGGTGTGAAGCTGTGATTATGGTGGTCGGTGTATTATTATTTCAACATGACATTACCGGATTTGACTAATAGGAGCGGAAGAAATTGGACCAAGGCAGTAAACTGCAACATTACCTCAAAGTTTCATTCAACATGTTTGCATATTGGGTTTATTGAAGCTTTTTTGGGTAAAACACAAACGTGTTTGGGCTTGTTATGATGGGATGACTTAACCATACAGACAAAACCAGTTCGTATTTCTTTTAATCAAGTATCTTAAGTAAATTTAGTCCCCGCTGCAGATATTTGCAGCCAGACAAAAAAAAAAAAAAGCAACAAGGATGCTTGTTTAGTAAATATAATTTAGATAGCTTTTCTGCAGTCTATTTGCTCTCATCCAAAGAGGCTTTGAACGTCAAGCTTGACATCAAAGTTCTGCACAAGTCTAAGTCTTAATCAAGTGTTTTGCAGGAGGGAAACTTCTAAAACCTGCAGGACACCAGCCCTTGAGGACCAGGATTTAGGATATCTGTTCTACACAATGACCCACTGACGTGAGTTAGGTCTGTTGGAGCAGGGAAACATCTAAAAGCTGCAGGACAGTGGCCCTCGAGGACTGGAGTTTGAGAACCCTGAGTTAGCATGACCGTTGTCCATAGTGTCACATTAGCTAAATGTAAATGATGTTGTCAGTCTCCTTAGGATAGACAGAAGGATGTTATCTAAGTTGGGGAGAGGTGATGTCTCAGTCCTCCTCCTCTTTTAAGTGAAGGTTTACCTGCTTTGACATAGATGACCTCTTCCTCTCCCCGCTCGAGCCTCTTGTCTTTTCTGTCCTAGATTTTAACATCCTATTCCTCAAAAGTGTATCTTTTTTCATTAAAATGAGGATGCACGTAAATGGTAAATGTTCCACACATATACTGTCTTTCGAGCCAAACCAACTGGACTGGCTTTAGTCTCTTGAAGACATTTAACGTCATTATAAGTCTTTTTATCCTTATTATGGTTCTAAAAAGTGTTTTACATGTTTCTCATCCACCCATTCATACATTGATACGCTACATACACAAAATTAGCACTTTTCCCTTTAAATCTACTCATAGATTAGCACATTGGGGGCAATGTGGGGTTCAATGTGTTGCCCTGCAACTCTAACAAAAAAAAGAAAGAAAACTAAGTGGATATCACCGTCTGTTGAGGACGGCTGGTACAGAGGAGTACATATGGAAATATAAGTAATTGATGTACTGAAGAATCTAAACTTATCTTGCATCAGTGTGGAGAATAGGAACACAAAGATTATACAATCTCAGAGATTTTTTGGTAAAACTGCTTTCTTTTGCTTTGTGGACCAATATAACTTTTTTATGGTGTGTCAAAAGCCTGAGTTGACTATTGTGTCTACAGTATTGTATGTCAGTGCAACACATCGTACAGTAGAGCTGGGGTCATAGCAAAGACTGGTTCTACTGTGTCCTCGCTGTAATCACTATACTTCGCTGCAAAGTTGTGCAGGTCAGTCTCAATCAGATCCGCCGCTCAGAAAATTCCACAGAAACCGTGATGGTAATTCTTTGATATGAGCTCCTTTTATGACACCAACGATTGAGGAAATCATCAAAAAATACTGATGATGCTTCATTGTGTCAGTGTCTCTCCTGTCCATTGACATTGAGTTTGCATACATATGAATGGAACCACATTCACGGATTATTGGACAGATCCATGCACACTGAATGGTGCAACCAGAACTCATGAATCTGGCTAAATGTCCCATACAACCAGAACAACATGCTGCAAGTGGTGCAGCAGTATTAGGTGATCATTTCCTATGGTCTGGGCTCCAAAAGTGAAAGTTCACGTATAATTGTTTCATGCTGAAAGTGAGCATTTTTTCAAATAATATGCAGGACATGACTAAGCTTTTACACTTATTCTGTCAGTTAGGAATTAGATAAAACATCACAGCAACTCTCATGTCAGTGCTGAAGTAGATGCTGGAAACAGTTAGTGTACCTCAGCATGAAGGTTGTGGGCAGGTAAAGACCGCTGGCTCAGCTCTCTGCAAAGTACAAAAATATCCTTACCAATGTTAGGCCTCATAAATCAATGTATTGTTTTTAAATTGTTAAATATTTGGTTAGTGTTTCAAAGCAAACAGCAGCCAGATAAATAGTATAAATCAGTGCTTTGCAACAGTGACGGCACATAATGAAAACCACAAATTGCGCAGTTTTAACATATCAGTTTATTTTTCCATTTTATGGTCAGCTCTGCTAAGTACTTTTCAGCTGAAATAAGTCCTTATTTGATACACGGGCATGAGATTGAAATCTTTTCACAACTCCCAAAAACAAAGGATGCATGTGCTGCACATGAAAGGTGTTTGGACTTGCATTGTTATATATACTAAAATGTCAATAAGCTGTAGCATCAGGTCAGGAAATTATTTTTGATATAAAAGAAACAAAAGTGCAGTTGTTGAATATATACTTCAGTTCGTTCGTTCAGTTCGTTCATTGTCCCAAATAATTACTTAAGCTACTGTGTTATTTTTAATTTGATCAGCGGGAGCCTTGGGTGGCAGTCGGGTTTCCGCCAGGAGCATAGGTCAGCCACAAGTTTGACTACTGCATCCCCCTCAACACACACACACAGTCTTATGTGCCCAACCCACCCCCACTCTGTTGCTGCTCTGCGCTAATGTTTTCAGGGGTTTTTCACATAAACAGGAGCTGCAGGGGGTGCCTGGGGCTTTTCACACAACAATCCAAGTCCTGTTTTGGATTAAAGCTGGTTTCTACACCGCCCTTCTTATGGACGCACACACATATGTCTTCGTACATTCCTGACTTGCTAACCTTAAGTCCTCCGCTTGCTCAAATATATATTTTTCAGTGCAGCTTTTCCACGAGTTTGGTTCACCTTAAAATCCACTTTATAACAGGCTTGGAAATAGACTCGTCATGCCAGGCATTCTGTCCTAATTATATTTTAATGCGTGTGCAATAAGATTTAATAGAAGTGAAAAGATGTGTCTCAAACCCCTGACAGGCAGATGCAACGTCTGGGAACAACATTTCCTTTCATTTAATGCCAACCATAACAGCAACCACGATGGAAATCAGATTTAATGAACTGATGATCAGATCAGTCGTAAATATCATTACCCTACATGCTAATTGTTTAACCAACATTTCTAGGTTACAGTGTTAGCTTTCTGCTGGATTTTAGGTCAATTCCAAACAGAAATCCTTCACTGATGTGTTTCTCGTCCCCTGAGTTCCTGACAATCTCATGCATTCATCATTTTTCCAAGGAACTATGAAACTGAGACTATAATAGTCTTTAAAGCATTTTGCAGCACTGCCAAAGGTCTTGGAAACCAACGTTGGCTTTAGGGAAAGATGCCTGATATCTTTGGTGTGTCACAACTCACGATTGAGCATTTATCAGTTAAAATCCCTCTGATTTAAAGTCTAAGCTTTCCATCTCGGCTGTGTGGAAACAATCACCCCCTTCCGAAATATATGTATACAATATATGTATTCTTGATGGCAGCTCAAGACATATCGCCGCAAATAATCATTGGAAGAAGCAATAATATTACTTTTGGGACATAATCAGCTCTTTTTTTAAGCACATGTTTCCATCCAATTTCATTAATTCCCCATTAAGTAAGGTTCAGCAGTGAAACATAGCAATAAAATAAAATTACATGTGTGTCTGGTGAAAAATGGCCCTTTTCAGTGTAATAGATTAATGATATATTAACCTACAATCTCAGATTTATGATGCGAGTAGTCCAGGTGGCACCTGCTCTGACTCCATTATACATTTAAAGAGCTGAAACTGTTGTAATGTACTCTACAGCAGCCTTTGGATGACAGATTAAGCATTTTTCTCTTATTGTTGGGATTTCCTTTCTTATATATTAGTCTAAAGGTTACATGCTCATCCACAGGGTTGAAAAGTATTCTTTAACCTTTTATCTTTAATAAAAAAACATGTTGTCATCAAGTTTATTATTTTCTCAAACCTGAGAAATCCTGAGCTTATTTTATACTAAATGCTGAAGTAAGCTACGTAAGTGATAGCTGGAGCCATTAGGAGAATATTTTTCATCAGAAATTTAGTGTATCAAGAAAAAAAACTATTTTATGAGACAGCCTTTGATGTCATGTACTGAAATGGTTAAAAAAAAAAATCTTTTAATCTATGTTGAAGAGTGTTTTTGAGCAATTACTAAAAGCTTTGTTTCTCAGATTCTCTCCTTTCCATGGTCTGCGTGATCTGAATGCCGTAATTGTGGGTAATTGTGGAGAGAGTGGAGTGATAAGGCCGTAGACTCACGCAGAGTCAGTGGCACCAACACTGAGCGAGGCGGCAGACTGCAGTTACGGTCTCCTTCCATTTTTAAGAAGCCCTTAAAAAAGACAGACAACTGATAAAGAGAAAATACATTTCTCTCCTTCCATCTTCAAAGCATAGTTTTCACAAATAGGCTAATTATTTTGTTTTTTAGCTTTCATCTCACAAGTAGAAGAAATATCCTTTTTGATGTTCTTCTAACCTTTCGGTGTGTGGATACAGAACGTGCTGCATCTAATAGGCTATGGTAATTTGAATGATGGCTTTGAATTATGCTCCAGCTTCAAGGAGATCTAAATCTTGCCTTTCTTCCATTAGATCTACTCTGATCTTGCACAAGGTCGAATTAAACTCTCCATCTGAGTCTTGCAGGTAAAAGTGATAGGGAAAGAATTTTGTCTGTTTATAGTGAAGAAGAACCCCAGTTTGCACTCTTTGCGACCAGATGCAGGACTATTAAAAATGGCAGTGTGTCATGATTTGTTTCCACTCTTCTGTTTGCAAAGATGGACCCAGAGTCTCTATGAAACAATATCTTGGCCCACATGACCTGGTAGGTTATTCATTCTGTTGGATTATATATTTGACCAGGAATGCTCAGAGGGAACCTCGTTTGGCAGGGGTTCGAAGAGGACTTGAGGGGGCCTGCTGTAGACAAACAATCTTTTAACAGTTGGTGAAGTGGTCCAGAGAGACGAGAGTGATCCCCTTTATTAAAACCACTTGTCCAACATAGTCTCTCCTCTCTCTCCCCTTGTTGGCTGCGTGAAGCCAAAGTGCTTTGTGATAGTTTGCAGACTCTCCTCTTTTGTTTTGTTTTGTTTTGTCTGTCTCCTTCTATAACTTACTCTGTTTTTTTCTGACATAGGTCTGCAGAAGGTTTTGGGGGGACTTGAGGGGGATATGATCGTATCCTGACTTCTTTCTTGCACAGCGTGTTGAGGTTTGGCTGACATCCAGCTTTGTCTGCTTTTTTCCCTGGCACTTTCCCATCTCTAGCTCGCTTAAATTCCTGTCTCCTGAGCACGAATGCACTTTGCCGAGTCTGATGACTGCGGTTGGAAGATGAATTACCCTGCAGGCATTTGTTTGACAGATCCAGCCAGTTGCGATTGTACACGTGTTGAAGAAGCCATGCAGAAGAGATCGGTTTGACCTTGTCGTAATTATTTAGTTTTGTTTCCTTTTGTTGTTAAAACACAGAGCGGAGATGGCACTTTTACCAATATCCTTGACCTGCAGAACCCATGAGTTCTTCAGCCCTATAAATCTGGAGGCAAGAGTCTTTGACATTCAGTCTAAACATTTAAAATAACCACAAGGAGAGGTAGACGAGGAGGTAAAGATGAAGTCAAATAATGATGGTCTTTGTCTGCAGAGTTCCATGAAATGAGTTATGTTGAATGTGGCCTTCCTTCACCCAGGTCCCACTTCTCTGCTTCTCTCACATAGCATGGAGCTCAGATGTGCATGGATCGTCCCATACGGTTTTTAGATTAAGGCAAACATATATGGTCTTAGGCTTTTTCTAGACAATTAGTTATCAATTTCTAGAGTTAAGAAGATGACAGACTCCTTCATCCAGTGCAATGGACCTTAAATAGAGCAAGACGTATGGGAAAAGTCTGACTTTCCGATATGGACAGAGTTTGTTAGAAGCTCCTGGAGGTTTGATCCTTTGGTGAAGCAGCTTTGGGAATTACTCTGGATGTCCTCACTGACCTTCACAGGTGCAGATCCTCAAATGTTTCAGAGACAGTATTTGGAAAGGATGTACTGTAGCCTCTCTGTCTGAAAATGAAAAGGCTCAGTGATGATTTGTCTGCTCCTTTTAGGAAACATAGCAACTGGAGCTTATGTATTTTTCTGCTTCTGTTGGAATACTCTGCTAACTAACCCAAGCTGTGCCAGCCTACACTTCTCTTAGCCTCTAAAAGCTGTCCTCACATTACACAAGGCCTGGCTGAAGCATTAAACCAGTGTAACCTTAGATAACCATCATGTCTTTGTAAACAAACAGCACATTGTACCTCGGATTCAATTAGTTTTGCCCGCTTGTTTATCACGTATCGCTGTAATAATCCAAAGGCTTTTTTAATCTTTTATGGCTACGCAAGCTGTTTAAATGTTTCTTCTCTTCCAAAAGTTTGAGTAATTTCTTTTAACAGCATATGATTCTTGCCCTGGTTCTATAATGAAGTGTTGTATTTGGGATTGCACTTTGATCCCAGTTTTTAACACATTAGGCCCAACTTGGGCTCATGCACATCAGTGAAAAATGGATGATGCAAAGTGGAATCGCTCAATCTCAGAGGCCAAGGATAATGAGTGCTGGAAGTCGGTGCTTCCCCCCAACCCCTGACCCTGAGTCGTCAACAGCAGCTAATGAGACATTTAATCATTTTGAGATGGTTAGTTCCTGCAGGAGGCGCACCCTGCTCTGCTTTTTATGATCCGATGATCTCAACATTTACAGGCGAAATATTGCATCAGTTGCATTGAGTGGACTTTTTTTTTTTTCCAGCAAGGTTGGAAGACATTTTTGTGCTAATGATGTGGATTTCACTCAGAGGTTGTTGGTGTTCAGTGGAGCAAGTATGCACCGTATTACTCATCTGTAATGCAAGCCATCACTCAATTAATCAGGCTGTCCACCGGTTATTAAAAACAAGTGAGTTCATAACTGATAGAATACGTGCAGGGCCTTTGTGGAATTGTGTTAACATAATAGATGTCTTCCCTCCCTGTTTGTCTGTCTGACTGCCCATCTGTCTGCAGTGGACTTGGCAGAACTGTATGTATGAGATGTTTTTAGTGGGAAAGTTGAAAACTTGTGCTGCTTTTTGCGTCTATTCGGGAAAGTGGGTTGCATGCTCTCAGGGATGCAGGTGATGCTTTTACCTTCAGCTGTAACCAGAACTGTGGTTTCTTCTCGCTGTGGAAACGACATTGCGGTGGAATAGAAGACGCATTCCGGTACATTCTGTGACTTTAAACTCTATGCCTGTGCTTTCATGTCTGCTGACTGCTTAAAGATGCCTGAATGTGATGATGATTTTAAAGATTTCGTTTTTTCCCCTCAAATTGTATTTGACAAGTACATACTTGGATTCTTCTAACATGGAATTAATAAAAATATACATTTCTTCATGCTTTGAGCTCAAAGAAATTGAAAGTTATAATGCATCCCATTTATTTTGGGGGTCTCAGCACAAAAGTCTCTCCAAACTTCTGTACGTATAAATAAAAAACATCTGTACAGCTATATACTTCTAGAGGTTAGTAGAAAAAGGTGTATTTCAGTAATTTGAGTAAAATGACCCTTTAAATTCAAATTTTATGATAGAAAAGACTAGATTACATAACGTGAGCTCAGACATCTAAATAATCCCACCTGTCGTTTCTGGGTATATCATACAAGCTTTGGGAATTTTGCTCCAGGATGAATTTATCATGGCCATGTCTCAACCTCTTGGACAAATACCTTCCATCACCTACAGTCTCATAATCGACAGCGCTCAGGAACCACTTGACGTGTGAATCATTCATACCTCCCCATAAATAATAAAACCCTGGCAGCCAGTTAGCAGCACCTGCAACTTGAAACAGTAGTTCGTGAAACACAATCTTTTAGCTTGTAAACTAATGTGTTTCACCTGCCTGGGCCATGGCGTCTGGGTTCGCCGCCTGCCCGCTTTGAGCCGCAGACAGGTCGAGGGAACAAAACCTCTCTTCCTGCCGCTCTCTCCTCCTCCGCCCTCCCCTCCTCCTGACCTTGCTTCCTCTTCCTCCAATGAATTTTTCACCAAAGCTCTTTGATATGTTTCTGTCCCGTGGGAGTTTGGGTAATGCAAACTGGAAGCGTAAGGCGTAATTATTTCTAAAAACTGCACTTCTACCCTAATTAGTTCACTCCTCAGAAGTGGGCCTTGCATTATTTACACATCAAGGGGACACACAGGGCGGGAGATAAATATTCATTGTTTGTTGACTTTGCCCCGGTCCCTCAGCTCGGGCGCAAGTTGAGTCGAGAGCCGCTGTCATTGTGACTTGTTTACGCGACTTGTGCATCGCTGCTGCCCGGGCCATAATCAGTCTTGTTCTTTAATTATCTCCACTCATGCTGACAGACAGACACCAACTCGGAGTGGGTTTAATAAGTGGATGACATCCTCGTCAGGACACTGCCAGATCAGATGAATACGTTTTCAGTGAGGAGGTTTGTTGTGATTGTGACCTCGCGCAGACTTGCCCGTATGGTGTCAAAACAGTAAACAGTTGAAGCATATTTTATTCAGTCAGTGTGACACCATTTCAGCCATCTCACCCTCAAAACATTTTGCTTCTGGGTCATCTTTAATGAGCAATGCTTTTTTACAAAAGGAGTTGGTGGCAGTTGGCAGCTCAGAGTTTCCTGCTTCTGTTGCAAAGCCGATTTGTGGGACATGTGAAGACTGCTTTTCCTGTCAAAAGCAGTGCATGAATAGACTGCTGAGTCTGACCCTCCACCTCAGTGGTCATGCAGCCTTGAGGCCTATTGTCTGCACTATGAATAACCAAAGTGAAACTGTTGTTGCCTCAGAAAACTGCATCCATTGTAGATTTTTTCTCAACTGTTCCATTCCCATTTCTTTATTTATCTCACCAACTCTTCATCTGTACGTGTTAAAGAAGATTGTGAAGTGCAGGCATCTTGTAATGCCTGACACATGAATTACCATAATCACTGTCAACATTAATGGAGATCCCATCACTAGAGAATTTAAACACGGCTTTTCCATATTTATAGAAGTAATAAACAGAGAATGTGCAGCAAAATGTCTGTTATAATTCAAAGGCCATGTTTACTGGCTTTGAAATGCATATTTGGGTTAGTGGATGAGGCGGAGGGGATAGCAGTTGTGAGTTGTGGGATATGAGTGGAAATATAATATAGCTACTCTAGACTCTGAACTGAAACCATAAATGTCTCACTCTCACTGTCTCCAGGGTTTCCACTTTCCCTTAGAGAACTAGATAGCCCACCTCGTATAGCTGCTTTCTTAATGCACAGCTATAGGTGGTTCAAAGTACATCAGAAAATCTGCTTTCTTGCTTTAAGTTCTGTTCTCTTGTGTGTTTGTTGATTTTGCAGTAATTTGGATTTAATTAAGATGGCATGGCAAATATTTGTGAGGTTGTCCACTGATGTTAGAACATGAGACATCTCATAGTTTTTGAGCATGAATGTCTTGGATAGTGGGAAACTTTCTAAATAGTTTTGATAGAAAAGCCTTTGTCCATGGGGGGCAGTGTTAAAGAATATTGATTGATTGATTTTGTTTATTTCAGTGTCATGCACAAATGTGCCTAGCCCACATGGACTTACAAGTCACTATACAATATACATCAGTACAATTCAAGGATGGCAAACAAGTAAGAAAGAGAGACAAGTCTTGTATATCCACCAGCTTATACGAGAGCAACAAAAGTCATCATGTACACATCATGGGATATAATATTTTCTGTCTTAATGTCCAGGCTTTTTCAATAAACTTTGCTAAGACATTAATCTCCTCCTTGAAAAACCAGCTCAACACATCAAACTCAGGCATCCAAAACAAGTCTGGTTGCCTCCTTTGCAAAAGGCTTTCCATGATATGCTGCAGTGTTGAAGCATGTTGTCGAGAATATCATTGAATACCAATGGCTTCCATTATTTGAATACCAACTTTCTATCTAAAACCGTGACAAAAAAAAATCACAACAATGGATGGTATAGCCTCAAGCTAAACTGTTGGCGGGAAGTTCTCCAAGTGTGGTAAGAAAATTTTTGGGGCTCCACGTGGTTTTCAGTTAAATAAGGAATACATCACACATCATATTGATTTACTTTAAGTTGCATAATTTACATAAACAATTGATCTAATCACAGGTTTTACTCTTACCACTTCTGCATCTGCATTGCATTTGACTTATCAGAACAAAGTCACTTTTTACACGGGGTATAGTTTATCCACATGGGGGGTCTGTGGTCTACTGTAATGTATGTTTATTTTAGTTTCTAAGACTTGAAAGTGAAACTCCCTGAGCTGCAGTTAGTTTGCTCTACTGTTACATTCACTGCACGTCTCTATGGAAAAGAGCCTGAAGTCAATTTGTAAATGGTGCAATTTCCATGATTTCCAGTGACAATGTGGTATATAAAGCCTGCAGTGCATTTCTATTGATATGGGAACATATTGCAGTTTAACATTCAACTATGGTATAAGAAGACAATCATGTTAATGTCCCTCATTGCCCTTTCTTGTTCACTTATTTGAAATGTCATGTAGCATTTTGTTAGAATGACCAACTTTAAAAAAAAAAAGAATCAAAGGAAAGCTTTAAAAAAAATTGAATCTCAAACGAGTGAGCTGCAGGGAGCAGAATTTAACCACTTCACCTTGCTTGTAGAGTTAGTATAACTTATTGTATTATATTTAATTAATTCCTCATCACCAATAACTCTTTATCCCCTGCCACAGATTAAGTGTTTTATATACCTTTATGCAGTAAAACAAGTTTGTGTAGAAATTTTTTTTGTTTGTGCTAGTTTGTCTT
The DNA here is from genome assembly GCA_037177055.1 of Atherinosoma microstoma. Classification (NCBI taxonomy): domain Eukaryota; kingdom Metazoa; phylum Chordata; class Actinopteri; order Atheriniformes; family Atherinidae; genus Atherinosoma; species Atherinosoma microstoma. The sequence continues at coordinate 8,551,963 of JBBBVU010000007.1, read as the reverse complement.
TTTCACATTAACTGCTTTAGTTAATTGATGTTCAATTGAATATATTTACAATATTCAATTACATCTTGAATGAATGAATGAATGAATAGTTTATTTCGGTTACAATCTACAGTACAAAACTTGAATTATATGCATTCTTAACCATATGAAACCCGGAGAATTTTGCTGAAAGCTATAGTTGTTACAATTCATAGTACTGACAAGCTAGCCATAAGCTAACTGCTAAACAAAGCTAGGTTTTGTTTTCTCTTTCAGTAGGCTATATTTAATGTCACTTTTGTTTTCTATTACATATCTTCCAGTGGTATTATATCAGCTTTTTGGAAAGCTTACATATTTGAGTATTAATTGAATTGCAGGAAAATATAGGCAAATTAGTTTTTGCTAAAGCTATCCCACTAGCTATATCTAACATAGCTATTTTTTTTAGTTCTTGGAAATGATATGTCTTCTTTTCCCCTAAGCTTAGATATTTGAATTGCATAATATAATACACATAAGCCGATGTCAAAGGATCATTTATAATGCACTGACAAAATGAACCAATGAATGGGTTTTGTGCTTTTGCTTTGACACCACTATTTCTTCCTCCCTTCCTCCCTTTTTTTAACCTTTAAAGTAATATATGCTGCCTAATGATTTCACAGTTTTTCCTCTCTAACTTTTCCGGAGTCAGAGGGTGATTCATTTCCCCGGCAAGTGCAGCTTCTTCATCTCCTGAAATCCAAGCAGACGGAAATGTTCCCTTCTTTGCAGTGATCTCAATGTGCAGACGGTAGCCATTTGGCAGAGCTTTAATGGAAACTATGGTGTTTATTCTTTCTCTGCAGGTGGAGATCACACTGCAGGACATCAATGACAACCCGCCTGTTTTCCCTAATGATATTCTTGATGTGAGCATTGAGGAGAATGTCGGAGATGGCTTCAAGATAATGCAGCTAACAGCCACCGATGCAGACGAGGTAATGGCTTCTGTTCTGTCTGAAAGTGTTTTTGCCCTTTCTTGTGCCCGTTTTCCACTCGGCTCCATTCAGAATTGATATCATGGTAAGCTGAATCGAAAATATGCCTTCATTTTTTTTTCTTCCTGCCTTTTTTAGGCCAGTTGCAGCTGTCATTTGAAATAGACCTATATCTGTATTCAGTATCTTTACATTTGATCACTTTCATACCAAAAAGTTGCAAATATCCAGAGCAGAAAAGCCTGATCATGTCCAAGAAACAACCATTTCAATAACTGATTATGAAGAAGAGAGCGGTGCCACATTCGTTATGCTTATAAGGTGTAAGGTAGTTAAGTCATCAGGCAAAAAGTACCTTTTGATTTAAGCTAGTTGACCAAATAGTGTTTGGCTATACAAAATCATGAGGAACACTTTATGCTGTTCTTTCACATCAATAGATGTCACAAAAATTAGTGGGATAGTCAAATGAAATAAGATTTAGGATTATTAATCTTGATTTAAGAGCAGTGTGAGTAGTTCAACCTTGACATTTGGCCGTACACCTGACTCCCCATAGTGACACAAAGTGGCAATGACAGATTGGAATAACTCAATCTCTTCTCCCTCTTCTTTTTCACAGCAGTACAAATGCCCACATCCTCACTTTACAGCAGACTCTCCTCATGTAATTTTCTCCCCAAGACACATGTGCACAGAATTTATTCTTTCTGGCTTATGTGTTGTCGTTATCTGAGATGTTTGGAGACCACAGGTGTCACACAGTGGCCAGCGATCAGTTTTTTGGCCTGCTGTTCTCATAGTCCCTCAATGGTTCCTGTAGTTCACATTACATCAGCAGCATCACTCCCAATTAGTTAAAGTCTCCATCTTCGGCTGCTTAAGGCAGGATATGGACATTAAATCTTGCAGTGTGCAAAAGGCAGGCCCTGCCTGCATCTCAAAGGTCTGCGGTCCCTCACCCAAGCCAAAGGACACAGTTGAAACGAATGGAAAAAGTCTAACTGGAAAGAGGCGAGAGATTAGAAAGAAAGCGTATTGACTCAGATTTAATGTTAACTTATGAGGCCTTAACTTATGAGGCCACACGTTTTTTATTGCACAGCTGTTGCCTCACTCCCTTCCCTTCACTCTGAATGTGAGAAAAGTTGTACAAAGACCTGCTTCTGGCCATTTCTCTTTTATCGAAATACTATATTGACTGTAAATCTCAGACCTGGAGGCAGGTCAGTCTTTTCAGTAGGGGGATTTCAGGACATTATTTGATTGTGTTCCTCTTTTCAGAGCCAAAGAATTCACAGTTTTAATCTTGAAAGGTTTAGCATGTGGTATTGAAATCAAAATGTGCAGTTATTCACTTTTTCCTCATATCTGAAGTTATGAATTGGGTAATCCTGAGCTGCCGTCCATAAGCTGAAACCTCTCAGACAAGATTTGTAGAAAATTAAACATTTACTCATACAGGAACATATATGCATGTAAGACTTGACTTTATTATTGAACTGAGGAATTTTACTTCAAGAAAAGTCACATTTTGCTTCCAAACAGGGATTTAAATGAAGAAATTACTTAGAGAGAAAGTAGAAGAGCCTGTTTAGGAGTTAGAAATTCGATGTTTACTCCAAGCTTTAGCGCTGCCATGAATAGATTGCTAAATAGAAGCCTGTGCTTCATTCCAGCTCTCATTCGGAGCCAGATATACAGCCGGCCAAGTCTTTGCCCACATCCTTACGCAGGAAACTTTAGTTGCGCTGACAATCAATATACGGAACGCATTGGAGCCCTTGTCGAGAAAGCCACATGTGTGAGCAACTGCAGAGTAGCCAAGAGTGCAAGCTGTTGGCCAGCTGACGGTCCAAATTCAGACATCATAATGATCCCATCTAATTTAACAGTGCTACATCTGACATTCATGTGTATGGGTATTAAAATGCTGGTTCTACACATCCGTTTCACCCTACACCCATTTCCTCCTGAAAAAGAAGGAAGGGATTGCAGTTAGGATTAAAGAAAATCAATAAAAAGAATTGGGCTCATAATGCAAGTTAGGCTTCTCTGAAAATGCTTCTCACCTAATCTGAAAGAATTATTTAGCTTTTTTTTTGCTGCTGGAATGTTTTATTAGACTTCTGACCTGATGTGGAAAATATGTGGCAGGTGGTAAAAAAAAAAAAAGAAAAAACTGTAAATGAAGAAAAATACAATAATGACCATTTTAGCAGGGGTTCCTAAAAGTCAGAGCAGCCTGAAAATGAGAATTAATGTGTTGCAGAGGCCTGCATGCAAACCCACTGCAAGGATATCTCTGCACTTGTGAGACAGATTTACACGCCAGCAGTGCAGCAGGTTGAGCCATCTTTAACTTTCGAAGGCTTTATCTTTAAGCTGTCATTGCTTGTTTTCCAAAAGTCTGTGTTATGATTGGCTTGCTTGCTCGGTGCTGTTACATACAGGAAGCTCACCGTCCCCGCTGGTGCTCTCTCCTTCGCACCTCTTTCCTCTCATAGGAGCTGTGTGCTCCCAAAAACCACTCATCTGCTAAATGAGTTTCCTTCTGCTCCAGTCTGGTACGCTTTGCTCCCTGAAACACAGCTCCATAACTGGTCACCCCCTCCCTAACAACCACTCTTGCCTTTGGAGGGCTGTAAAGTACTCGAACTCTCGAGTCAAGGTCAAGAGGCCGAGCAGTGTTGTTGTGCGTTTGCGTGCATGTATGATCTTTAGCACTTGTGTTATTCTCGTAAAGTGAAAGAGATGGGGCTAGTCAAACAAATGAAATGCATTCAAATAAGAGTAGAGCTATTTTTATAGGAGTAAGTGTTTCCCAGTGTTCATAATTTGCATAGGTATGTGTGTGAGTTGGACTGTGGCCTAGATGGACCGCCTGCTCAGCCTCTTCCACCTTCATCGCTCTGCTTTTGAACCCTACCAGAAAATTAATTGGCAAACCATGGGTGTTGGGTTCCGGACCGTGGTGCAGGTGGCTAATAGCATCACCAGATCTGGAGCCAGTGATTGATGACAGCAGGGTCCTTAGATGAGCAGAACCTCACTTACTCCTCCCTCTTTTTTTTTTTTACTAGGCTTGGATCTCAGACAGAACTTCTGGTAATGCAATGAAAGGCAAGGTCAAGAGGATGGAAGTTATATCTGCTGTAAAAAAATAAAATAAATAGATAAATAAATAAATAAGTAAATAAAACATGCCACAAAAAAGACATAAGAAGAAGTCATGAACTTAACCTGATGATATTGACTCTGACTAAAGCTTTAGGCAAATATCTGCATGTTCAGCCATGTTGTGCTTAAGCTGAATGTCTAAAATAAAAAGAGAAAGGAAAAGAGAATGCTTAATTCTGTGACTGAACTTTATTTTTTGTTAAATATTACCAAATTATTTTAACATGAGACATGTAAAACGCAAAAATATCTCATCCAAATGTATGTATGGTTTTATAATTTCACTGCTCGCTTCTTTGCCGGCAGGTTGCCAGCACTGTGTATTACTTTCACAGATCTATACTAACACAAATGTTACATGCATGTGAAAATAGATTAGTGTTCTTTAAGTTTAGTTCAAAATCAGTTTTAAAACAAAATCTCTGTATACAGTCAACAGTTGTACTATTGATAGATTATTTTAACTACTTGGAGGCGGCTGTGCAAATGAGCTAAATAAACATTCTACATGTTATCAATCAGTAAAGTGGGGGTAGCTCATATTTTAGGTGAATTTTTCTTGCTTAATCACAATTTTTCTGGGTATTTGCAAAATGCAAGACCACAATTTTAAAGGTTTTTTATAGCAATGTTTGTCAACATGGTTAGGCAAAAGCCAAATTTTATTAAATTGGTCATTGAGATGGCTCAAAAGGAGAAACTGTCAAACTTTGGTTCACATCTGGATCCCATTCTTTAAGAATGTGAAACACAGCGTAGGCCATTATGTAGGGTGTTTTCTCCTTCTGTGCTTTTAAACTTAGCACAAAAATTAAGCAAATTTGTGTTTGGTGGATTAATTCTCCCCTTTAATACCAATTGGTGTTGTATCTCCATTGTTGGATAGCCTGATTATTCATTTCTACAATGAGGTATACAGTAACTGGTAAGGATTGTGCTTCCGTGGAATGAGCAACATAACTAAACGTGTTAGTAGTACCCCCAAAAATGTGCCAAAATCCCCTGCAATATTCTCCTGTTAGTATTCAGTTTTGTTTTCGGGCTTATTGATGGATTGGATGATTATACAGTAATAAGGAAAAAATCAACATACAGTATTGACTATTTTTACACTTAATTCATTTTAAACGGTCAGGGACCTTAATAGCACATGGATCCATATGCAGCCTGAGCCAGAACAGCCTGGCATCTCGTCCTTGTTCTGGTCACTAGTCCCATAAAAACACCACTCCCAGAAATAAACTCTCCCCCAACTATGTTACCCTTCAGCATCATTGCATAGATAGAGTTTTTAGAATGCATATTTTGTATTAAGCCAGGCAGTAAATATATCAATATAAAACAACTTAATGCAACACCTTTCTGTATAAGCCCCTCCATTGTTCTGGAAGGATCAAAAAGCATCGCACAGACTTCAGGCAAAGCTGAAAGATTCTCTTTTGGTTTAACTGTAACTGAAGCCTTTTCTTTATCTCACTGAATAGCAGCAGCTTTTTGAAGTTGCTTTAGGTGTTTTGGCAGGAGACACACAGAGAGACAGTTGTCTGATCTCTCATTGTCCCCGGCACAAATAGAAACGTCAAGCTCTGTCGTCAGCCTCATTCACTTGTCATATCACATTCAGTCCTCTTATTCCAAAGCCTCTTGCTATAACCATGACATGTGTCATGGCCCTTGTACTTGTCCAAGGTAACAGGGGATCTATTAGTCTGATTTATAAAGGAAAACTTTAGCTGCCAAAAGTTCAAAGATGAAGAGCAGTTCTCAGTGGAATATCACCATTCAGCTTATGGTTTTTTTTTCCCTCCCTCATGTCATTTGATCTGTATGAAACTGTTTATTGTTAGTGTTCTTATTGTTATTTTTCAACAATTATGATCTTTCTTTGATTGAATATCTTATATCTAAATTGAATCTGTCTTTAATTTTTCACAGATATATAAAAGGATACATAAAGACTAATCGTAAAATGATTTGTTGTTGGGAGTAGTAGATGGACCCCTGATGTCTCTAGTTAGCATTCAAAAATCTTGTTTCATGTTTATGATAGCCAACCTGATACAGTTCCTTTAACCCTTAAATTTATTTTGGCTACTTTACCTTCTTTTCTAACCTCTTTCACAGTCTTTCGAAATCACAAGCTTTCTCTTTTGGGACTGTGTCTGTGCAAAAGGCACAGTGAAAGGTTTCATTCATCCTAAACAAGTACATAGTTTGATCTGGAGATGAGACACGCTACCACTGAATGAACAATCTGATTTTCCACCAGATAGTTTCTTTGATGTCTGTAATCATGATGCTCTTCCTCTCTGTGTCCTGAGAATGTAAATCTGAACCAAAGCTCGGCAAAGTGCAGCTGATCTACTGGCTCCCTTTTCAGTCTCTATCTTGAGGCCCGCTACTCTCCTCCCTGATCCCTTAAAGAAAATGGGTACTTTACCGCTGAAAAATGGAGGTTTAGTGCCAAAGGGAGGCTTGGGATTGGGCCTGAGAGTGTTGAACATGAAGACAATAAACAGGCAAACACGACTTCATCTCTGGTTTTCCATCTTCTTTCCACCTCAGGGTCCTAATGCCCTTGTGACGTACACCATCATAAGCGGTGCAGACGACAGCTTTCGCATCGACCCAGAATCCGGTGATCTGATCGCCACCAAGAAGCTGGACAGGGAGCGTAGATCAAAATATTCCCTTCTGGTGCGTGCAGACGATGGAAAACAGTCATCAGACATGAGGCTGAACATCACTGTCAAAGACGTCAACGACCACACGCCCAAGTTCTCCCGTGCAACGTATTCGTTTGACATCCCAGAAGATATGTCACCAGGTGAGGTCACTTAATGGAGCATACAGTTACAAACTAAACACACTAAAATGCATTGAGCAGTCAGTGTTTTGTCTCCTGCAAAAGCCGTTAGACCAAACTCAGACAGCTCCAGGGGCAGTCTTTTTTTTTTTTTGCTTTTTTTTTCCTTAACATTTTTATATGAGTATTGTAGCTCTCCCAAATCCTCTGGATTTTCCTCAAGGGGAAAATCAAAAGTTAAGTAGGTCAAAAGGACAATAACTGATTTTTGGTTTATGTGGAAAGATATCAGCAACCAGCAGGATTTACAACAGCACTGACAACTGTTTGGCACCGCTCACTCATCCCTCTCACATCCCTTCAGTGCTTCAGTCACAAGATTATAAGTTTGCTAATCAAAGAAGAATGTCCAGTGAGGATGCAATCAAGATATAATCATGTAAAGCACTAATAAAACACTTAATAATGAGCTGTTTTCTCAGTTGAAGTATTATAACTTCATCCATAATTCATTAGTCTAAACACCAATGATGGGTTGGTTCCAATACAGAGCAGTCCAAGTAAAAAAAAAAGTTATTTTAGCAACTGGCCGAGCAATCGATGAGTCACTTGTATTAATAAACTACCCTAATAACCTCCCTGCAGTCATTTTCTTCTATATAGGAGTGAAGTAGTAAACTTCTCGCCTCTGTGTCACAACCCATCAGGCTCCATCGTGGCGGCGATCCTGGCCAGTGACTCTGACTCAGGGGTAAACGGAGAGGTCACCTATTCACTGGAAGAAGACGACGAAGACGAAACGTTCCTCCTGAACTCTGTGACGGGAGTTTTCAATGTGACGCGTCCACTAAACTATGAGACTCAGCAGTACTACATTCTGACGGCAAAGGCTCAGGATGGCGGCGGGCAGGCCAGCACCGTCAGGGTGTATTTCAATGTACTGGACGTGAATGACAACCCGCCCATCTTCAACACCACCGTGTACAGCACGTCTGTGTCTGAGAGTCTGCCGCCCGGATCCAGCATCGTCACCGTTGGAGCTACTGATGTTGATGATGGTATGTGTGTGTGTGTGTG